>OX596259.1:13757661-14021661 GCA_951394255.1 Polyploca ridens
GCATAATTTCTTTCACAATAATTCTGATAGTATTGTAATTATTGAGATCTGCTGTGATTTCTACTAACCCTTTAGATTTTAATATTAACCTTAGAAATATCACTAATTATAATAATTACTTTAGTAAACTGGGAGGAACGGAACAGCTTTAGTTCAGAAATTTGCCTTCTCTCTCCTTTCTGATTTGTTTCGTTACTATTATTTTTTTTCGTTCCGTTACTCTCAGTGTTGCCCAACTTTTACAGTAAGTTTTTAATAAATACTCCGTGCAGCTTTGCTATATTGTTTCTTGAAATTAGCATAAAATTGTTAATGTTGTTTATTTCATATGTTTAAGTATGTTATATTCAAAAGTTTGAATCCATTTTTTGTGGCAATTTTATTAGAAGCATTTATATATAATTTAGATTATATTTAGCACTGTTTTATCCCACACGTATATACATTAAGATTTAGCTATAATTTAGGTTATATATTACATAAAAATATATTATTGACCAAAAAATAAACTATGTATTATGTATTTTATAAACTATATAAACCGTCGTACGTTTGATAGTTAAGTCTGTATTGAACGTAATAAAAGTTATTGTAATACTTAATTCGTATTCATTTGGGGTCTGAAAAACATTTTTCCACGGTCGGTTAACGTAAGCTGGCACGTTCACAGTATTCACACATATACAATTTCACGATACAGTATATTTTATTACATTATTGCTTGTAATCAGTCAGTCAATTCTATTGGACGAATTCCAAAAAGACCTCTCCGTACTTATGACCAGCAAAAAATAACTGTCTCCTTCATACTTATAAGCTTGACCGCGCGCGAGAGGGAGACGGACAGACTTTTCATGATGCGCATGCAGTGCAACGTCACGCCGCGCTACACTTGTGTAAATGTGTTGAACGTGCCAGCTTTTGATAACCAATCTGTATTATCCTTTATTCTATTAAAATATAATAAATACCGCTCTTTTGTTACTATCTTTTGCATAGTATTTGGAACTATGTATTTGAATGTAGGTAGGTCGTGTAAGATAATTATTTGAACGTGAGAAATTGTTCGAGCCTCCACGAGCACGGTTTTAAAACATATCAACAATTCAATAATATTGAAAAATATATTTTCGTTGAAACTAATAAGCAAAACCAAATAATCCTTTAGCTTTATCTGAATCTGCATAGCATGTTAACATTTCATAAAATTTCCATTTCAAATGTTATTCAGTAAGAACATTTTCTTCAGACTCATTTTGAATCTGCTCATGAACTGATCCTTCCGAATCTATGTCAGCCTCTGTTGCTTTATCCTCAATTTCATAGTTAAAACTTCCTTCACCAACTTCTCTATGATGCTCTTCACTTACTTTTCTCTTTTCGTTCAATTCAGTTACTTTACGTATTTTCTCCGCAGCGTAATCTATTTCGTATTCCTTCTCCAGATTCTCTCCAACTTGTGATAAAGAATCATCCGACTTATGGACGGAGTAAGATCCCTCACGACAAGTCGATGATACTTTGTATAAATCTGTAAATTATGAAGTTTTCAGTTTTAAGGGACTTCTAGTCCTAAATGTTTTTTTACGATGCTGGCTAAAGTATTTAGAGATCTATCAGCACCAAAAAGTTATAAAAAAATATTATCGACTTCAAAATACACTAAAAATGTCTAAAATAATTCTAGTCTGACACTGTCTTGAAGTCAGCGAAAGAGCACGTCAGCCATTGAAAATATTTCGCTGATTTCAAGACTAGTGTCAGATTAGAGTTATTTTATACTTTTTGGTGTATTTTGAAGTCGATTTAATTTTGTTTAAATTACTTTTTTCGTAATTTTTAGTTTTTCTTCCACGAGACTTTGATCAAGGTTTTGAGATATTTTCCCTTTGACACTACAAGCGTAGCTAGTATCAATAAGCCAGGCCGTCACACATGCAATTAGGACATATCTTGAAAACTACTGAACCGATTTTGATGAAACTTGGACTGTTCCCTAAGTTGCTGGAAATATAAGCCAATAAAAAAAAAATAGTTTCGGAGATATACGTGGAAAAAGATAGATATTTTGTATATTTGTTTGGAAGCTCTAATAGATCATCATATGTGAATATATTGCAGTTCCAATAATATTACATTATATGTAATATTGTACGTGTCGAACTTATAATCTCCTCGTCGTCGAAAAAAAGAAGTTACACTACTAATATTACACTAATAATGGATAGATGGCGCCTAAATACTACGATAGATGCATATTGAATCACAAATCTATCGCGCTATCGAAGCCGTCTTAGTACTCGAGATATACGAGTCTCCAATATCAACAGATAAGCCATGGTCGCCTGTAAGCCTGGAGGAAGATTGTCCCATTTCAATCATAAAAGCTACGTGACTAAAATAGTGAAGAATATCAAAGGTAGACCAACAAACAATGAAAGAAAGCCTAAAGAAGAAACGGGTATTGTGTGAAGGATGATATGATTATGAAAGGAGGTGGTGGTGGAGGTGGAATGGAACACAGAAGATAAGGCATGATGAAAAGAGAACTGTTCTCTTCACAATTCATCAGTTCACAGAAAATGTTCGTTAAATACATGAAACTAATGCAAATTTTATTAATAGCAGTTCTTTTTCTAATGTAAACTCTTCTAATGTAATATTTAGTGTTTTTTGTGTACGCACGGCTACAGATCAAGCTATACATTTCCAATATAAGCTGACCTCTCATTGCAGGGAAATCCTATACAATGCGAGATCAGCTTATACTGGAAATGTATAGCTTGATGTGTTGCCGTGTGTACATTTATATTGCGAAAATAAAATTTATTATTATATTATTACTAGCTGACCCGCGCGGTTTCACCCGCGTTCCCGGGATAAAAAGTAGCCTATGTCCTTCTCCATACCATAGGCTATATGCATGCCAAATTTCATCGCGATCGGTTCAGCGGTTTAAGCGGGAAAGCTAATAATATTACATAGTTAGGATTTATTTATTTTTTTACCATAATATTCTAAAAGTAAGGAAGCACTTACTGCAATTATCATTTTCATAGTATATTGAAGACACTAATTGTTCATCCAGCTGCGTTGAATTTTGTACCTTATAAAACGGTGATAGGTGATATTATTTTAACAATCATACTCCATAGAGGATGTCATATTTAGGTTCTGCTAGTTAGGTTCGGTTAGGTGTTTTTTTTGATACTACTAAGTCGGTAAACAAACATACGGCCCGCCTGATGGTATAAGCGGGTACCGTAGCCTTATGGACGCTTGCAATATACGAGGCATCACTCACGCGTTACCGACCTTTCCCCCTCCCCAATGAGCCCTAGCGACCTTACTCACGCGCAGGAACACAACATAAAGTTATTTGGCTGCGGTATTCTGTAAGGAGGTACTTCCCCAGTCGAGCTGCTCTTTGAGCGAATAAACACTATGCTGTACCTCTCTTGTGTCGATTGCCTTATAATTTGCGGAAGGGATTCTCACATCTCACAAACTGCTTGCACATTGATAAATTAAGTAGGTATATAGTATGGAGATATGGAGGTACTTACTTTAGTTGACGGATCAAACTTTATATTTTTCCGAATAGTTTTCGATATTATCGGTTTTTGTTTCTGGCGTTTTCCACGATTTCTTCTTACGCCATATGCTCGATAAGCAGCCTTAAAGAGGTAGAAATTACAACATAAATAGGACGTGTGTTATTTTGAAAACATTAATTAATATTGTGTAAATTGGTAATCATAAAAAGGAGCACGTTTCACAGCAGGTGAAACACATTTCTGACCTAATGACAGGGTACTTGTAAGTACCATAAAATCTCCTCAAACTTAGTGAATTGTTCAACAACATGACTATTACTACTGCAGAGTAGAAAATACTCTACTAGAGCAGTATATGCAAATAATCATTATCTATGCATCCAAACCTGTATTTTAGCTGCCTTTTGGTTCAAGTCTTCATCAATAGGTTTAGTTTGTCGATACAGTTGTATAGTGTGACTTGCTGCGCGTTCCACTTCGTCTTTCTCACTATCTGATGATGTCTGAAATATGCCAAGAAGATTGCAGGTAGCCTGGGGTTACACGCAACCTTACTCTTTTGCGTGCATTTTTAAATACCTTTATTTTAGTATATTGAGAACAATCGGTCAAATCAATACGCACATATATTTTCCAACATACATTAGCTAGATTTTGTGTGAAGGAAACTCGTAAAGAAACCACTAATAATAGGGAATCTAATACGTGCCTGGCTGGCTACCCCTCTAAGGACTGCAGAGTTGAGAGTCAGTTTCATCAGCTATGATTTGCCACCTACGGCCAAATAATTACTATGATGAGATTCTATTATCTTTTGAATATTACCTCATAAATAACAGCGTGATTGGCTTGATGTCTCTGAAAAGCATTACGGACGGCCGCCTGAACTTGAGGCAATAGATCTACGTCTAAATCAGTTTTCTTCATCAGTTTCATGATGAGATTCCCTTCGTTTATTGTACCTTTAAGAAATATTTACAATTTTACAGTCATGGATTCATGATCAGATGAATCTACATAAAAACTATTACGCTTAAAAAGACCTAAGGTGGAATCAATATACATATATATAGATAAGAAAGAAAAACGTGAGTAAAACTGATTTAAATGACGCGGGATATCTGAAGTTTGTGGGATAGTAGCTTTCCAAAACTGCTATGACCATATTTGATGATCACCTGCTATCAAAATCAAAGCTATATCAAATACGACCCCTAGACGAGGAGCCACTACAAAAGCCAAAACTACTAAAGTTACCAACCAAATTAAGAAATAACCTTGATTGTAAACATACCTTTACCCCTATTAAAATACTCCACAATAATATCCTTAGCTGATGCTGCTGCCTCCTCATCCAAGCCTAGATATCGGAGCTCGTCTTCCAACTCAGGCAGACAACATCCAGCGCAAGAGTCATCACACAATCGAGTCACTATCGACATATTCTCACGAGTGACAAGAAGAGCTGATAAGTAATCAGCGATAAAGCTGTATAGGTCATTAGGTTGGGCTCTTAGCACCTTCAGAAAAATATGTTTATGATTTTCAATTTAGAAGTTAGCTATGGGTGGCTCTAAGGAAGCTCTGAGGTTATCGAAGAGTAAATATTAATTGGGCTGTTGATGATAGCTTATTAGTTGTGACATTGACTGCCAGCCGGTGGTGAATGTCATGGAAATTCGATGAACGAAAACTTCGTGAGGAAACAACTTCATGGCAGAGTATTAGAGAATCTTTCACCTAGTCTAGCCTTAACCTGATTTCCAATAGCGGCACCTGAAAGCCAGATTCCATCTCAGCTTTGTGCTCTTATTTATGTTTGAAAAAGTTTTATTTAGGTACTCGTAGATGCAAAAATAGATACTAGCCCAGAAGTTTTGCATCTATCGGTGTGTATAGCTGCACTTGAGAGACATTTTCTTCTAGGCTTGATGTGCTTACAACCTTCCGGTGAGATTGCGGTGAAACACAGGCCTACACATATTATAAAACAAAGTTTCTTTATTAATATTTCATCATCACATTCTATAGTACTACATCCAAAACATACTTCTCTTGACATATCACACATCAATTCTTGTAGTCCATCTGGTAGAGCTAATTTGCAGCTGTCTTTTATCTGAGATTGCAATAAGTCTTCCATCGTTAATGTTTCATCTTTATTTATTAGTTTAAGAAAATTTTTGACAATTCAAATGTTAGTAATCTAGTAAGCTACGTAAACATAATACAGGTAATTTTGAAAACAGCCAAAGTGATTAAAAGGTAACAATAAATAAATGGAATATAAACTATTCTCCATCTTCTGCCTCAGTATCGACATCTGTAGTAAACTCTATGTCTGTTTCTGGTGCTGATGATGGAACAGAAGCTACGTGCATCTCATCTTCTTGAGTGAGGCCTTCTAAAATTTATAAAAATATGAAGCCATTGCAAGATGAATAATGACTATGCAATTACAAAAAGACCAAATTAGATGCTTGTATGTATTTCAGATTTTCAAATAAAGTGAGAACAAACTTAGAAGAATAATGCCTATATGGGACCCCGTGAATGTTTGTTTGTAGCGTATGCGTAACCTAAGTCATTCACCCAATTGCGATGAAACTTTGCTGAGAGAACTGTTTGCAGGCAGGACCAAATATTTTTTTTTAAAACCGGCCTAGTCCCAATCGGACTTTATGTAACACGAAAGGTTCCATAAGGAATAGTTTCTTGTAATAATTAATTTTCTGTATTAATATATCAGCACGATATGAAGCGCTCGTGGTGTAGCATGATTAGCCGTTCTTAATCGATCGGCAAAGTTAAGCTACGCCTGTCGTGGTCGGTACCTGGATGGGTGACCGCCTAGTGGTATTTCAAATCGAGCGTTTCCGTGCTTCGGAAGGCACGTTAAGCCGTTGGTCTGGTTATCACTTAATTGTGATAGTCGTTAAGCTAGTTGGATGCCTCCTAGGCGGCTTGAAAAATTCCAACAGTAGGTTGACCACTAGCCTACCTCCACCGATCCGCAGTGGGCACGCGTGGTGGAGTATTGCCCATTCCCTTTCACCTTCATTTGTGAAAGGAGGCCTGTGCTCAGCAGTGGGACATTATAGGCTGATGATGATGATGATGATGATTAATATATTGTTTTCTATTTACTATTTTTTTTATTTTATTCCTTACTTTATGCTGCTATATACAACCCTGCGATAGTCAGACATAATATAACCCTAAAAAGAAATGGTTATCGAGGATTGTCACTCACATATTTTAGAGAAACCATATCGCTATTTTATTTTCCATGTTTTATATCTTTAGTATCGTTTCCCACGTTCTTATCAACGACTATTTACTTACCTATAATCTCCTCGGGTATTTCTGTGACTGTTTCATCTTCGGTTCTTTCAGTATATTCTTGACCGCAGATTCCTGATTCTTCTTGAACTTCATCAGCGATTTGGAATGCTTTCTGCAAATGTATGTATGGATTCACTTTTTAAAAACTTTACAACTTTTTAACTTTTTTGGCTCGGGGTTGAGGGGCACGTCCTATAACTACAGATGAAAATTCCAGGAACTACTATTCAAGTGATTAATATGAGATTCTTCTGAGTTAGATTTTCCGAAATTTTACCTTCATAAGTACCTTTCTGGGGCCTAAATTTAATAAATGATTTTACATTATTTAACCTGTTTTTTACAGAGTTCAAATCGTGAATAGGTTGCACCTGACGGCGTAAGTGCTTAGAGTAACATTTTCAGCTTGAGGGTTGGTTGCGGGTACTACAAAGTACCCTACACCACCGTGAATGACCGACCATGCTATGTTTCACGAAAATTTCCTTCACCGAAAGCTTCAAATTCATGACCTTCCTCACGGCAATTACCGCCACTACCGCTGAGCTATCATCGATTTCAAACTATCCATGTTATATTGATTGAGAGGTTTTTAGACTAACAGGGATCTTGTTCGTTGATTGTTCTTCCGTGTTTTGACTCGATACGTGACTCTGACGAGGTTCATTTAGAGAGCTATCTTCTGTACGACTGCGACGGGTAGGTACTGTAAAGATTATTGGGTATTTATGGATGGGAAAATGGAAATATTCATAATTATTGTTAATAAGTAATACAAGAATAAGGGATTTTTAATCTGCGTGTGTGTAACTGTCGGCTTTGTCATTATCAGCTATTATTTTGCCGACTTCCAGTTGAACAAAGCTTCGTTGGAATTGGAAATGAAGATATGTTCAAACAATAATTAGCAGCTAATCTGTTATTGTTTGAACTTGAAAAACTGCTTTATCTAGAATAATAGTTAATCTATCATGTGAAATATTTACAGCTCGATAGTTACTTTCAGAATGACTGACTGTTTCAAAAGTGACGCTCTCAGTGCGTACTCGCGCGCCCTTCTGTGACTTAATCGCCGGACCACTCTTACTGTCGATGGACTCTGTTTGGTCTCCCGTAGTCTTCTCTTCAACATGCGTGATGGTCTTCATGGTGTCATAGCGCAGTCCTAGTTTCTCACTCGCATCTACTTCAAACATGACATTGACATCGTCTTCACGAACTTTAATGTCCTGATTTGAATTTTCATAAGTATTTTAAAATTACTGACAGTTTAACGTAATATTCTGATGATACATTTGTAAGCCTATGTCACCTGGATTAAATAAAAATTCCTTATTTACAAATTCTACAACAGTCTTATATTCAGAACTATTTTTGTCCGTCTTCTTTTTAGATATAAATTTGTATCATGAGTTGGCGCTCGAGCCATCTATGAATATAAAATAACATGCGTTTTTGTTATTCTTTCACATCGCAATGTCTCAACGGATTTGAAAGAAAATTGTCGCAAACATTGGGAAAACAATTTTAAAAATCGTTTCTGCCCGAGAACATATCCCCTGGGAAAAAAGTGACATCCGCGGGCACAACGCAGTATTTACATTACACTTGCGTAAGAAAATGGTATAGTAGAATTGTATCGATAAAATCTTTGAATACTAACAATCTTGGGCCCCAGATCTATGTCCCTTGACGATGCGATGTCCAGCGGTGGACCAGGTAAGTCAACTTTTGGACCAGGTTTCTTCATCTTTGGTTTGAGGTGTCGCAGGATATTTTTTCTTACGTAGAAACCTCTATATGCTGCCTATAAAATAAATCACATATCCCCACTTTAGGGACTAACCCTCCCCTAATAGAAATAAACCAACTCCTAAATTGAGTTTTTGGGGAAGGAAAATATCGTAAAGAAACCCTACGGTGGTAGGGTACATTGTAGTACCCGCCTGGCTGGCTTCCACCCTCAGGTTGAAAGTCCAAGCATTTATCGGTGCATTTTAGCAGCTGCACTTGGGAGTTAGTTCAAGGTTTTGTGTGGTTACCTACCACCTTCGCCATCACTGACCATGGTGAGTGAGTGACAAATGATTAAACATTTGAACAAGTCAAAACCTGATACAAGAAACCTCGAAAATATTGCATTATTCGGGTTCCGTATCCTAAGGGAGCCACTGGGATCCTATTATTAAGTCGTCCGTGCGTCCGTCCGTCCATCTGTCAGTGGGCTGTATCTCATGAACCGTAATAGGTAGAGAGTAAAAATTTTCACGGAATGTAAATTTTCTATTGCCGCTATAAAAATAACTAATAAGAAAATATATTTTAATATTTAGTTGCACCTACCATTATTTTATAGCAATGTTGAGTTACAGAGCACAGAATTGAGATGGTTATTATTAAAATTATTGTACGGAACACTCCATAAGCATGACCGACTCGCAGTTGGTCGATTTTTTATGATAACTTAACTATACCTATACAATTCATTAATCATAAGCTTCCTTACATAGAAACAAATCACTGTTTAGGATCCTAGTAAATTACTTACAAAACTATGGCCATTGATGTTTGCCTCGTGTAGATTGAATTAGTACGCTCTGTATTATAATGTTAAACTTAGGTTATATTTGTTATTTAAGTTGGTTCTATTATTTAAGTGAATGTTAACTCTTATGAGAATAAATTTTTTAAACCACAGTATAATGTACCTGTATTTTGAGTGTCGCCAGTGACAATTCACTGAACGACGGCTTGGTACGTTTGTAAATTTCCAAAGTATGTTCTGCTGCCAACTCCCATGTTTCGTGGAGCTCCGTACTTAGACTCTGAAATCGGTTAAGATGGACATTTCCCGAGTTGCTTCGATAAACTATGAAATTATTTCTATTAAGCGATATTATATTTGAATATTGTAATAAAACTATCCTCGGTTCAGATTTATATTACTAAGCTCTCACACGTAGCTACTCAAAAGAAATTGAATTGATTACTGACTGTAAGAAGTAACTAATCATCCAAATTACGGTAATTTTAGTCATTGTCCAAACAATTAGGTCCGATCCCCTTGCCATGTTCTCTAATTCGAGATTTATACTATTGTCATGCTTTATTAAAGTTTAGATTTAGAGGACTACAATACCCTTTCCATCAACTTCTTCCTGTACCAGTAGTCCCGATACGCGTTCCTCACTATTTGACAAACTTTACCAGTCGTCACTTCATCAAGCGTATTCGAAGACAGCACTTTTTTCATTATCTGGATCTCTCGAAATTTTTCTACAAACATTATTATTTTGGTTAATAATATCGATTTACATTTTCTTTCTTGTAACCTATACTGGGCTATTGAGCTATATAACCCGATCAAATCAGTTATCACATTTCAATAGTTCTAAGCTCTGCTTTGTCTGGGATCTGATGGTGAAATGCATGTGAAATGTGCCGAGTATCATTCAAAGCTAAGATGCTAACAAGAGCTTGAGTTTTCAGTGAAGGAAATCATTGTCAGGAAACCTCTAACAACGAGGGCTTCGCTGGTATAATAATAAGTTATTAAGACTTGAAGTTCTGTTTCTACGGACTGAAAGACCTAAAGATATATTGACCTTTTCCCTCCGATGGTTCAAACCCCTCAATCTCCTGCTTAATAATCTCGGCCAAGAGTTCAGCTTGGCTCTTGCTCACGCCGACGTGACACAGGTGTTCCTCCACTGTCGGCCTGCAGTCGCACAGGTCGTCCAGGATCTTTACCGCCAGGACACCGTGCTCGCGGGTGATGAGCAGTACTGAGAGGTAGTTCGCGATGAAATCGAAGATTTTGGTCGGTTGATCGCGTAGTACCTGGTGGATTCAATTTTATTTCAGACGAGATACGCTTCCCTCTTTGAATTGCATTTTCGGGACTGTTTTCTTTGGATAAAAAATATTAAGAGAGGTAGAGCGTAGCGTTTATTCCCTCAAGGAGCAGCTCGACTGGGGAAGTACCTCCACCTTGCAGAATACCGCAGCCAAATAACTTTATGTTGTGTAAAGTTGTGTTCCTGCGCGTGAGTAAGGTCTCAAGGAGCTCATAGGGTACCCCCCTTTTAACTACTGAGATTTTTTGTGATGGCCACTTCTACCAACCTCTCGGTCATAAAAGACGGCACACTATACCAGGCAACCCCTTACGAGGCGTCTGGGACCATCTGCGGTAGGTCACGCCGCCAGAGTTCTCGCCCCTGGTACTCAAGAGAAAATGAAGCTCATAGGGTAGGGGGGAAAGGTCGGTAACGCTTGAGCGACGCTTCGTGTGTTGCAAGCGTCCATATGGCTACGTTAACTGCTTACCATCAGGCGGGCCGTATGCTTGTTTACCGACTTAGTCGTATAAAAAAAATCTACAGATTATTATCAAAATTGTAATAATCCACCAGATTTTGTTTTTGTTTTTTGCAATGTATCATTCTGGTTCCTTATAACATGAATGCCTAAGAAACAAGTCAAGTAAGCACACTATAAATACGATGCAATCTGGAATCCAAATAATCCTTTTTATGTTTTTACGGATTGAACCTCCAAAACCGGTAGTAAAGACACAGCAGCTATATTAATCTACTAGCTTCTGCTCGCGGCTTCGCCCGCGTGTCCTATAGGAAATGAATTAAATATTTTTATACAACAATAAATTCATCCCGCTTCGAGGGTGGAATTATTAAAAACGCTGAGACACGTATAAATTAATTTTCAATCTTCAGCCTAAACACAAAATTTGAAGATCCTAACTTCGAAACTGACGGACTTTCATACAAACTTTCATCCCCTATTTTACCCCCTTAGGGGTGGAATTTCGAAAACCCTTTCTTAGTGGATACCTACTCTTCACAAAGAATATACCCTCTAAATTTCATGTCTCTAGGACCAGCGGTTTAGGCTGTGCGTTGATATATCAGTCAATCAGTCAGTCAGGACTTTGAATTTTATATATATAGATATAAATTATACAACATACTTAACATTTATTGTTTCAATGGATGTCATAATTTCCTATGCTAACTTTCACTTTTGCATCTTTGCAAAGGAATAAAGCAGATATTGCAAAATCAACGTTGCAAAGTTCATGGTTCGGCTAGCCGTTTTTGTACAATGGATTGGACGGACACACCTATGTGAGAAGGCCTAACAGTCTGTTCCTTTCTCTCACGGCAATAGGTAGGCTTGATTGACCTTGAAAATACTTACGTTTCCTCGGTTAGTTTAGTCTAAATTAAATCCAATACGAAGGTAATGGTCACGTTGCTATAAATTTTGATGATACTGATATTTTTCTACTATTATCCTGCCTTTTGGACTTCAAATAAAATATTGGTTAGAAAATGTAAGAAAAAATCTGATAATTAACGTTGATTGCTTGGATAGATAGCAAGTGTTGTAAGTCAGCTGAGCATGATGATGATGAGGTACCAGGAAAATCTGGTAATAACAACAGAGAAACTCCGATCGATGATAAAAATAACTACAAAAAAGCAACAGCAATCATTATCATACAATTTAATCTTTCAAAAAGTAATAAAAATATAAAACATACGAGTGGATATAATCATAATTTTATGTGTTGAGCTTAGCATTTTTCCTAATAGTTGATACAGTAGTACCCAACTAATATGGCTTACCGATGTACCTGCGCAGAAGATACATTTCAAAGCGCGGGAAATGCTATTGGTCGGCAGCTACCGCCATGTTAGCGCGCGCCGTGCGGAGCGGCGTGACTTGCAAGTGAGACGGAACTAACAGCTGCAGTGTATTATGAACCTTATAGTAGTGACCTAAGGTTGATTGTAAGTTTTAAGCATTCATTCTTTAATCTTCTGGGCCATACTTTCTTTTCTGTGCGAACAAAGATTCACGACGCGCCATATCAGTTGGGTACTACTGTACGTCCTTCATATCAGTGTGCCAGCTGCTGGACATGAGAGCCAGTTCCATTCTAGGCTTTGTGTGTCACACTCGACATCACCACGAGCCTGATAAGATGAGACCCGCGCTCCCTTGTACTTCACCGATGGCGCCCGTTTTGTACAAACATATTGAGCAAATAGTAAGATTGTGATCAAATTCTATGACAGTAAAAAATAAGAGAAGGGTGAAATTCATCAAATATTTCCAAAGCTGAACTTACTTCTCTTGTGATATCAGACATAAGTTCCTTAAGTCCCTCAGGTACAGTGAACACATTGGAGCACCCATGTTTCTGCAGTAACTCATTCATTTTAAGACTCAAAGATTACTGGCTGACATTTTGGTAAATGTCAAATTCATGACATTCATTTTATTCTTTGTTGTTGGAATTACGCTTTTTTTCAAGTTCAAAGTACGTATCAAAACTTCTTGGTCCATTTTATTTTTAAACATTTGGATGGAAACAGTTCGACGTTTGAAGGAATCAAATGGTACTAAGCAAGACTCAATAGATATGTTTCAAGAGCTACATTTGCGAGTTAGTTCCAGTCTGTTTCCATCATGGCCATCTTCAAGGCTAGAGTAAACAGGCATCTTCTGAGCTCTCTTCCCAGAGTGAGTCTGAAGCCAATTATTATATTTAACTCACGATATGGTTAAATTTTGTAACAACCTTCTATAGTGGATGTCTACGTTATACAACGAATAATAGAAAGATTTTTACATCTTATAATATAACATGTTATAATAGGGCCTTCCTAATAGGTCACCTTTGACAGCTCATGTATCAAAAAGAGACAAAAATAGTGCGGCAAGGAGAGACATCCTCTTGTCAAATATGACTTAGCATGGCCTAATATTAGGAACATGATAATACCCTCGTAGTGCGGTGACACATTGGTTATGATCTGAATAAACATTTAGTATGATTTTTTTGAGTAATTTTTTTGAGCTGAAACATTTTATACAGAGTCTATATACATGATCTAATCTCATCCCTTTCGGGTACCCTTTCTGTTACAAGATGTATAAAGAACCTGTGTCTGATCGTGCGGAACCCTAAATCCTACTCTATCGAATCCAAAATTATATCATTTTCCTGTTATTTAATTACTTCTGGTAATCACTATGGCTATCTGTATCTGATGTTCTTCATCTTATTTTTCATTTGCTGCTGTAATTTTTACTCCGGGGAAATACCAACTTTTTGTGTTCTACTGCCAATGGTATTGTTTGCTGTAATTAGTTGGAACTAGGTATAACTAAATTGGCTGCAACAGTGCTTTTAAAATCTGTACTGCAACATTATTAGTAATATTATACAGGTCTTGTCTTGTCTTGATTGAAATTAGCGCCAGTGACTGAAAAGTTGAGAGGGAACCGTTTAGCGTGGTATGGACATGTTATGAGGAGAAATGAAAGCCACGTCACCAAAAGAGTTATGAATATGAAAGTGGATGGATATACGGGAAGAGGAAGACCGAAAAGGAGATGGATGGATTGTGTGAAAGATGATATGGGTAAGAAAGGAGTGGATGCTGTTATGACGGATAGAAGAGACGAATGGAAGAAGCGTACATATTGCGCCGACCACAAATGATTAGGAACAGGACAGGCAGATGATGATGATGATGATAAAGATCTTGTTACTAATGGTCCGAATGAAAACCCTCGAAAGCTGAGATTATGGCTTATCAGAAAAAGTAACCGTTATTTAGTTGACAAACAGATAGACGGTCCACATTATATATCTATATAGGTGACTTCCGCCTATTGACATTTGCAATACGTTGGATTACTAATATGTTGCAGACCTTGAATATCTTTAGGTATATATCTTTAGGCGTGTAGCGAACCACTACATAACGAAGTTCACACGCCGATAGATAGATGGCGCGCCGCCACATTATCATGCATCGTGCATACATCGCGCATACATGCCCACTACATCCTGCATCGCACTTGCGAAGATTTCTCGGCGATCTGCATATATACAACTGTCCGACATGTGATCGAATGGGAATAATTTCCAACCCTTCCAAACACTAAACATGCAGTAGCATCCTTCTGAGCAGCTTCCAAGCTCATCACTCCCCACCGGCAAGCAGTCACACAGCAAGCCAGCTTCGCCTTAACCAGTTCCAACGCAGCCGATTCACCGTGCTTCCTGGTCCTGCAAGGCTCATCACAGCGACAGCACTCATCGCCCGCACAGTCCACCGCAGCACACGTCCGGATCTCTTCGGCTGGCTCACCCTCTCCGGCGTGGCAGTCTCTGCACCACGTGGACTCCCATGGCTCAACCCGTCGCAGCAACCCCGCTCAGTCTCGACTCACCGCAGACTTCCGAGCAGCACTGGCACTTGCAAGCTTAACGCAATGACGCAACTATAGATCGACCTCTGGTCTAGGAAGGGAGTGATGTAGCGAACCACTACATAACGAAGTTCACACGCCGATAGATAGATGGCGCGCCGCCACATTATCATGCATCGTGCATACATCGCGCATACATGCCCACTACATCCTGCATCGCACTTGCGAAGATTTCTCGGCGATCTGCATATATACAACTGTCCGACATGTACAGTTGGACCGCGGTCCCCAGGCACGATGACCCAGCCTGGCGGAAGATCTTCCCTTTTCAATGGAGGTGTCATCCACCTTGCACCTCCATAGGCGTATATCTTAGTTGTTCCTCAACCACGCTGTAATACTAAGGAGCTTTTTATCCCGGTACAGTTAAAGCCAATTTATTCAGTTTAGGCCTCGAGACAGCACTTATGTAGGTCAAATCTACTGAATTTATCAACGGAGAAGAATTGGCAAGAAACTAGAAGAAATATAGTGGGTATCTTATCTTAAGGAGGGGACACTTCGACCCATTGGGATCTGTTACACAATACGATACATATAATATAGTGGGTAGATAAAAATGATAATATGGCCGAAGGTAGTGAAAAAACTTTAGTAAATAGACAAAGAATAACAAAAGACAAAAAGTTTTGCATGGTGGTAGGGTACTTTGTACATACCTCCATGGTTACCTTCAAGTTGAAAATCTATTGCCAAACAACTACCGGTGTGTTCCGGTAATTCCTCTGGTATTGCAAATGCCTTCAAAGGTGGTCCTTGTCAGTCTCCTAACATAAATTGTAATATGCTGAAATGACCAGAGTTTACGTAACTTTAATTTTGTAACTCCGCAAAACGTCATAATTGTAGTCGTCAGAGTTGCATAATTTAACTCATATGACTTCCATGTAGAAATTCTATTGAAAGTCGCAAAGTATTTAGCAGCGGAGTCACTCTGCCTTTACGCATAGTGCTACTTTTGAATAGTTAAAATCAAGGTCAAATTGACTCTGTTGTTATTATAATAGTGCGTTTACGCTACACGAATCGACCACGAGCCGAGCCGTTCTTCGTTCATCGCTCACGATGTCAAGTGTGGACGTACAACGAGTCTACAACACGAGCGTGATGCGAATCCCTGTGTTCGTCGACTGACAATTGGCGGAGCGCCGTCGCAAGCCGAATGCTCGTTCGACGCTCGCAAGTCCGTCTACGCTACGCGAATTCGTGCTCCACGTTAGCTCGGCTGTATTTTGTTCACGTAGCGTGTAGACGCACTTATATTCGGCCAAAATTATCTAGTGGTCCAAAAATTGGTCGATATATACAGGGTGTTGTTTTGGTCGGCGACAAACGACCCAGGAACGGTAGTACAAAATATATATTCCCCAAAAATGGACTTAATTCCATTAAATACTGTAAATATCTTGAGAAATACCTTATTCAATTTGAAATAAAATTACTGCAAAGTATGGTTACTAGGCACGTGCACAGACTAGAGCTAGGCATAAGCCGCCATCGCCCCACCCCTTTACTCCCTCGTACTCCCGTTGAATATTATGTCTACACTTTAGCTTATTACATGATTTTCAAAATATTTTTTTTTTTATTTTTATTATTAATAAAAAATAAAGTATTTTTTTTATATTTTTTTTAGCACCAGTATCATTTGTATTATCGACCCTGAGTCGCTCGTCGCTGACCAAAACAACGACCTGTATATAGATTTATATCCTCTCCGGGTCAACCATGCACAAAAATGTTGTCCTATACGACGATCCTGAACCCATGATTGGTGGCCACTAGTCAGGGCATATATCTATCATCAACGCCAATCGGCTCAACGTCCATTGAATTGACCTTACAAATAAAATATACATCACTCATTTAGAGTCAAACTTTTAGACTGTAAAATTCCTATCTATTACACAAGTACATTAATGTATGCATATGCTGGCATTCTTCCTTATTACCAACAATATGCATAGTATTTTGTAAAAGTTTGTACTTTTAAATAAAAATTGCAAAATATTGCTGCAGTTGATACAATAGGAAACTCCTTTGTAAGTGGAAGATATAAAGAATCTTTATTTTTACAAGCTTTTATTTAGTTTCACCTGTCCCGTTGTCTGTAATGGAATTTTGCAAGTTTATGACCCACTTTCCGGTTTCCGATTGAGCTGAAATTTTGAACGAATATGCAAATCGCGTGAAAATGCAGTATTATGATGACGTGGAGCTGATCTGATGATGGAGCTGGAAGGTGGCCATAGGAACTCCGTAATAAAACCACATAACCCCATCGAGTTTGGGCTCGTTTGATTCGTCTTGATGAGTATTTTGTCACAAGTACAGTCAACAAAAAGTAGTCACTCAAAAAAAGCTTGTATTAAAAATGACATTTTTAATAAAGAACTTGTTATTTACAAAGTTTTAGTGCGTACTAAAAAGTATGAAAAGTGCGGCGAATGAAATAGATAATTTTGATGCTCCTACTTTAGTCATTCCGTCACAATCCAATAGGCTCCTTTTGACAAGAAGGTGTCTATTTTTGACACATGGATGTAAATTGTGACCACTTTAAAATCTTTAGTGCACTGCAAATAATATAAACTGTTGTGTAATTTTTCAACAATAGCTAGTCCTTCCCTACATTCCTCACTAATGTCCTATCTATTCCATACCCCTAACTTTTTTCGTTATTATTTTTTTACTTTTTAGTCCTTAGGGCCTAAACCACCACAACAGGTTAAGGTATAGGTACCTACTGCTTTTAAATCTGTCAAACAGACATACTAACAAATACTAGGTACACAAAAAAGCGAGAGTTATTGAAAATGTGTTAAAATAGATTTAAAAAAAATGTTTGACCAATTATTCGTGTGATAAACAATGACTACGGTGCTATATCAGTAATTGTCTCAAACACAAATGTGTCTGCAGACTTAATCAAACAACATAATAATACACCCAGTAATTCAGATCCGCGTGTAATTCTTTGTTATAAATCCACTTTTACAAGACCCTCCACTCCAACCTAATTACCTCTTCCTTATACCAATAACTTCACACGCGCGGGGTAAAAGAGGTCCAATGAAATTGGTTACTCAATAACGACACAAAACATATTGTCACCTATCAAACCAATTGCTAATTGAAGTTGAACTTTATGTACCACAGTATAAGATAGTAGTTTTATTTTTCAACAGTGAAGTGTATTGGTATCCTTGCATAAAGTTTATAGCATTTCATTTTGGTTGAAGAAGTAGTCGCGAGCGCATGTGTCATATCTTGTAATACTACAGTTTGTTATGGCACAGATAACTATATGTAAATAATATAGATAATCCGTTTTTGTGGCGTAGAAGACTTACATGGTATACACTAATATAGTATCTATGCGTACATGTTCCAATTTTTTAAGTGAGTATGAGTTTTGATACAAAAAAACGTGCGTTTAATTTATTAGATTAGTTATTTTCAAGTAGTTTATTTACTCGTAAATAAGTGTTTTGTGATAATTATATTTGTATGGATCACAACGTGGATATATGAAAGAGTAAGTAATGAATATAATTATAATTAGTGCATAAAATTACTCGTTATCTTTTGACATGTAAATAATATGCTCATTTATTTATAATCGGAAAATATGAACGACTATTATAGTAATACTAGATGCCCGGCGCGACTTCGTTCGCGTGGTGTACTAACCATAGCCTACTTTACCCTACTATAGTAAGGTACGGTAGGGTAGGGCCCTACCTTCCTACCCTACCTTTCCCTGCCCTGCGGCTTTTTTGTGATTGTTTCCGATGTTTTAATAGTTATTCTGCCATTCAGGGGGGGGGGGGGGGGAGAAATCAACAAAATCAAAAATCATGAAAATCGGATCAGCCGTCCTTGAGTTATACCCGACTTCGTTTAATAATATGTGATATTCAAAGTGATTGTTAATGAGTGTTTTATGTCGGGTGTTTTTATTTTTTAAAGTGTATATTGTTCGTTCACTTGTAAATGGGCTCATAATTATTTTTGATCGTATTCAGATCCCGAAGCATTATTTCCTGAACAGGAAAATTTGTGCCGTTAAAATTTATATTTTTTTAATGACTAAGACCTTTATACAAGAAGATTCCTACCCTTTTCTCAAACATTTTGGGTCGGTACAATATGTATGTAATCTACACTTCTTTCATTATATTCATCATATCTGCATTCACTCCTTTCTTACTCATATACCTATATCTGTTGTTATCTGCATCGTATCGTTTAAATTGTTTTTCGACTTATATTTACTATATTGTTTTAGTTAAATAATAGCGACAATTTTGGAATCTTTTTTCATTAAAAGATTTGGCATAATCGCCTTGAACAAAGAGAATCTACCCATTTCATAAATAAACATACAGATAATGTACTAACTACGACAAAACTGAAAAATAAAATTCAAATATGGAAGTCACAACAGCCAAGGTTGTTTCCATGCTGGCTTTGGGAATCGGAAGCTTTGCCACAGGAATTATACCATCATTCGTATCTGATGCTGCAAGACAGAAGCACCCTCTTTTAATTTCATGTTTACTATGCTTCGGGGGCGGGGTGCTCCTCGCCACATCACTTGTCCACATCCTCCCAGAATCAAGGGAGAAGCTACCAGAGTACTCGGAACTTATGCTGTGTCTTGGGTTCTTCATAGTATATTTTGTGGATGAACTGGTCCATCTGTTTTACAATGGCAACAGCTCTGTGACCCATCAAAGAAGTTATGGGAGTGGTGAAGTGACAAGTCTGTTAAGGGAGACTGATGGGGAGTTCAAAGAGCGGACTTGCGGGGATATGGAGAACCCAAGGATGTGCCATGTTGGTCACACGGAGCCATGTAATAAGAGCTCTTCAGGGATCGTCGGATTGCTCTGCGCGTTGCTTGTGCATAGCATTTTGGAGGGACTGGCTATTGGACTGCAGGAAACTTCTTCGCAGGTGAGTGTCTTTTGTTTGTTTTTGTAGTTGGTTCCTTTGGTATAGTCATTGGACCATCGTGCCAAGAGAATTATAGCCGATGGAGAGTTAGTGAAAGCAAAGTTCACAAGCATGGCTCATCGGCGACATAAAAAGGTATCTTATAAGCAAGCCTGTGCCATCTTCATTGTGTTTCCCAGAGTGAGTCTAACTCAAGCTACGATTGTCCAGATAGTCCTACACAGTCGATCTAAAGTGAATATATGAAAACTATTTTTTTTTGAATTATGAGGAAAACGTAAAGACTTGTAGTAGAAAAGGGTAGCTTTTTGTTACAAACGTATTTTTTTTTACAAGCTTTTATTTAACTTGCAATGTATGTATGCAACTATGTTTGTTCGGGTTGAATCTTGCAAGTCGAATTTCACCCACTTCCAGTGGTCGGATTGACTTGATATTTGGTATACATTAGTATATTGGAAAACAATGCAAGTACAGTCACCAAAAAAAGCTTGTATTAAAAATAGTTTTTTAACGAAAACTTATTAAAAATACGTAGTTTGCTTATCCCCGTATGATTAAGGTGACTTGAATAATCTCAATGCGTATCTAGTGAGGAAGATAAGTATTTAAAATTAATATAAAAAAGCCGTGTACAAACAAACTGACCTACATGTGAGGTGATTATGTCGGTAAACACTTTAGATAACATATGAAGGTACTTACAATGATAACATTGTTAACGAAATGCAACGACCGTAATAATGATATCTTTGCGCCGTTACGTTATGTCTTTTGATTGAAGCTATTGAACGGAATGGAATCTTTGGTTCACAACGCTATGGAAAGTTTGGGAAAAGATGATTATCTTGAAACGTAAGATTATTGAATATTTGGATCAGAATTGGTAAAAATATGTATACCTACTTTAAATAAAACTTCCCCGATTGCAGTAAAAAATCATAACTAATATTACAAGTTGTTTCTAAGTTTTTGTAACGTCCGTCGTGTTTTTAATTCTGATACTTATATATTTATGCCTTTTATTAACCCTATGTCACCTGGGATGGCATTACGGTTCTTCAATACCACGCTGTTCTAATTTTGCTGAAGCATGGTAGAATATAGAAAAGTACAAAAATATCTGTAAGGTTGAAACTTTTAAAATATTTTTTTTTAATTTTCCGTACCTAAGCATATAGGTTTTATTGTATAGGAGACTTCTGCAACCTTCAATATAATCTTATATGGCACTATAAATTCAAATTTTGTAATTTTGTCAAAATCCTTGAAAGATTAAGATATTTACAGAAGGATGGGTTTGGTTAACTCAAGGTTACCAAACGAGGGATATCGGAAGCTATCAAATTGATATACGATTGCGATGTGATGTTGACATTTAATTTAAGCGAAATATCAAATGTTCGTACTTATCTGAGGTTACTCTTCCTCCTTGTATCATATGCCTCATTGCTGAGGACTGAGGATCAACAAGTTACGTGACACATACCTATTATCTTCTCACGGACTATTGTTTGCTATATGATTCATCTTCTCCTGTCTACCGTCCAACGGGGACAGGGGACGAGTCCAATGCGTTGATCCGACCAAATATAGTTACCCCATATTTGGTCGAACCAACGCTTGGACTCGACCTCTTTCCTTCCACATTGCTTTAATGAGGCATTTCTCCAGGTTATATTTTATGGAGATACTAGAAGTTGTACGTAGTATTTATATACTCTGAGCTAGAAGGTAGTTCGGAAATTTTCTTTCTATTGAGAATGGCAGAAAACAGCGATTTTAACATTATAAATTCCAGGTGTTCCTGCTCCTCGGAGCCGTAGCATGCCATAAGTTCGTGGTCGGTTTCTGCCTGGGCGCGGAACTGTGCGCAAGCTTCCCTGGCCGAGTGTGCACGCAGGTCATCAGCGTGGCGCTCTTTAGTGGAGGCTCCGTGATTGGCATCATGCTTGGAGCGGGCCTGGAGACTGTCAGTACACTCAAAGACTCAGCTGCTGTTCCTATTATGCAGGTGGGTCATTAATTTAAATCAAGGATAATAATGCGATCTATGTGTAAGATTTTAATGTTTACAGCCATTTGTTTCTGACATGCTCGGTTAAACTGAGAAAGCAGAACTTATCCATTTTGAGAGTGTATCATTTGTGTAATTATCGTACATGGCCGCATATTGGACTTTATATGTACGTAAGACGTGACTCGGTGGTGAGTAAAATAAATGGGTAATAAAATAAGTAAGAAGTTAACAGTCTGTGAAGCTCATGAGTCATGACTTGTGCAACAGATCCTTGGGTTCTTAGAATATTATTTTTATTGGTTTTCTATCGGCTAAAGAAGAATTGCTCAAGTTCTAGCAGGCCGACTGCTCACTTGATGGTAAGTAAGGGTACTTACACGGTCCCCTAGGGATAGTAGTATTGCCGAGGGAATTGCCAACGTATTGCTGCAACTGGCTCTGTTGTGCAACTAATAAAATACACTGAGAGGTATCAAGCGACATTATCTTAGGGGCGGTAAAAATTATAGTAGCAATATGGCTCATATTGGTTTCCACACGATGTTTTCTGTCTCAAGCTGATTGTAGTCTTGGAACCCAAGACCATTATCACAGCATTGGATTTCACTACAAGGCTATCATTGTTTCAAGAATTATGAAACTGTAAATGCTATCCCACCCAAAACATTTTTAAGTTAAATGTTGCCGCCAAGACATGGCTCATACTGTTAAAAAGTTATCAGATCTCATGTAGAGCCAAGCTTATAACTCTATATGCACTTACTCTACAAGCCCTAACTTCACAAACTCTACACCGTAGTCAAAATATGTGGCATGGTCGTTTCGCTACCGTCACATGGGAGTAAGTTGAAAAATGTATTCACTGTTCATTACTTTTTTGTTATTCGATAGTTCTTGTAGTAGTGAAACGGCCAAGCCACATGTTTTGACTATGGTGTGTAGATTTTGTGAAGTTAGGGCTTTGTTGATTGCAGATTTGTTGTCTAAATGCTAAGTGGCATACTTCACAAAATATATAGTTCCGTCTATACTACCGCCATCTAGTTACCACGTGTATAAACTAATTTGATTATTTCAGGCGCTGGCAGCAGGTACACTACTATACGTGACAGTTAGTGAAGTGCTTCCCCGCGAGAGGGCGCGCTGGCACGAGCGCAAGCGCAGCGCAGGAGTTGCTCAGTTCATGGCAGTGGCAATTGGTTTTACAGTCATGTATTTATCCACGAGATATCTTGGTAAGTGCAAGTTTGTTAGTAAATATCCCATAATAGATCCAAACATGTAATTAGATGGTGTGTAACGTTTGACAGAAAACATGTTGCTTTCCTAAATTAATTGTATTGAGTGATCGTTAACATTCAAATCTTTTTGTTGATTGGAGGTAAACAATGGGTACTTTTTAACAGACTTCAAAAAAGGGAGGAGGTTTGATGCGTATGCTTTTATGCAACGTATGTTCACCGATTGCTCGGAAATGGCTTATGCGATTTAGATTGTTTAAACTATAATAATATGTCAAGGTAGATCCCGAGATGGTCCCATATAAATTTTATCGTGATATGACCATAGAAATTGACGATATGGTGGAATTCCTCAACGGAAAAGAGCAAAAAGATCGCGATTGAAGCATTTTATTCGATATGGTCGAAAATTTATCAATGATATGCACATCCTCGATCTGTGACAAATCCAATATACGAAAGTATTGAAAACCAATATACTTACGAAACTCTATAATGAAAAATTTAACTTTTTTAAAAAAAAAAAAACCAATTTCAAAGTAAACTAAAAAGTATGAAATAAATCTTATCTGACACTGTTATGAAGTCTAAATAAGTGTACAAATAAATATTCATGGAAAAAAAAATTGCTGCTACAAAAATAATCTAGCTAGATGAACCAATATGCAGGGATGATCCTGAAGGATGAAGTGTCAAGGATGATTTCTGATCAATTTGCAAATCATTTTAATTATGTTTTCTTTTTTTTTCAGATCACGACTGAAGTTACTACAGTAATTTCGTATATAAAAGTAAGGTTAAATAAGTTTTTTGACTGAATTGGTAACTACCTTTTGAGTAAGGATGATTATGATAAATGTATCTACTTATGTAGGCTTAGTGATTAAGGTGCTGACAATAAAATATGTTTTTGCTATTTCTGATTTTTTTATTAAAGTTTTTGATGTCAACAATAAAATGTACACTTGTGATGTTGGTACTTAAATGGGTACAAAAGTGTCATTTGTGGTACAACAATGTGGTTAGTAATGGACTTTGTTTTATTATTGGTGTAATCAGTTATTTCATTTTATTGTTTCTATTCTTTATGGGTTTTACTGTCTGTGAATATATCAATTTGATAATTATATTTATCTTTATTTTTTATAATACATACTTGTCTTACATTTTATAAAACTGAGTCACTGAGTTTAATTTTTGGCTATGGTGCTGATTCTGTTGTTTACAACTGAACTAATTTAGTCTCTATGTCTCTTTTTAACAAAGAACATAAGAAAAGGATGTAAGAAATTTTGTCCTTTCAAATTAGTCCAATGCTTGTTTTCAATATAAATTGTGTCGCCATCTATCGCGGTTACGTCTAAATATCCGCAAATGAAGACGGCAAAGACTAATTTGACAGTTTTAAATATGTTCTATCCTTTTTAAATAATGTTTGAAAGTGATGTGACTAAAATTAGTTTAGTGCAATTTACAACAGAATCGGCACCAATGCCAATTATAATATTTTTTTATATAAATAACTACACCAATAGTAACCAAACATGGAATTCAATTTAAAATTAAAGTACTGTATGAAATTCACGAATATTGTAAATAGGTAGGTACATTTGTAAATTTGTCATTAATATCAACGGGTATATTGCTATTTTCTTTTAATCATGCATAAACAAATAATTTCTTAAATTCATAAGTTGACCAACAAATTAATTTCATTGGTTTCATATTTGATAATGGCACTGTTATGTGGTGATGCTACACAAAGAAAGTGGCGACATCTATTTCTGCTCAGTTTTATTACTCAACAACAGATGGCACTGTAACATAAAATGCTACTAGTTTGTCTACTGGACATTAGATGGCGCTGTTACTCTATGTTATAAAAATATTTTCTTTTTTGTTATTTATTACACATCTAAATGCATAAAATAATCTCAGTCCACAATACTATTGCGTTATTTATATACATCGATATAACTTTTTTATTTTATTTATGGAAGCGATTTCTAAATAAGAACTATACATTCATACTGAATATCGGAATACCTCGTATTAAACAGTATAAATAAAATGAAATTAATCCTTATAAAATATAACTAAATTTTATTTAAATACAATAAAAGTATTACAAAATAGAAAATAATACAGATCTTTGACTCGACGCACTTAATATCTAAGAAGTAAGTACTGTTACAAAATAATAACAAAAAATTATAAAATGTTAACTTTGAATAAATATACTTAATTTTAAAGGGGAAAGAGAGCATTATAAATCAGTGGAACGACTTTATTTGGTGACACCAATTATTATAAATTATCTGTGGACTGTTATAAGTATAGAGAAACGAATGAAATAATCATCCTGTAACAAGTCGATATCGAGTATTAATAAATTATTTGCCATACTTTATATGCCTCAAAATTATCTTGCATCTAGCTGAATTCACCAATCGAATCCTTGTATGGAATTTTATATTTTAACTACGTATTAGAAAACTTTAGTAATGCAAAATTAATAATCTGTCCTTTTTAGTCTGTCATAGTTTTAATGGTAGTAATCTCGTAATAATATCGGTTCTTTATAATAATCAGTGTCATCACGGGACCTCACTACGTTGTGGTTAATCATTTATGCAATGACGTATTAGAAATCACAGACTGAACCTAGCTTACGATAAATAGAACGTTACGTAAGGCGTAGTGAAGTCGTTATTATATACATATATGCTATGCACCCCGATCGCGTTCGGTAACTATTAAAATAATAATAATGTAGGTATTTATGACGGTATAACAACATCCATACTAGAAACTGTGAATAAAAATATAGTCAAATTACTTATACTGTCTAGGTGGATAAATGATCTGGAATGCACATTCCAGCGGGTTAGACAAGATGGATATCAACAATCGTCATCGTTACTAAACGACCAATCTTTGTATGGGACATTTCAAATCGAATTATCAAGTGACTTTTAACAATTTCTTATTTCAATCCTATACAAAAGTTGATCATTTAGTAACAATGGCGATCGTCGAGATCCATCTAATATAATAGTTATTTGCAGAAAAATATTCTCTCGATATGTTGATCGGTTTCCATCAAATCGAAGTTTCGTGTGATATTGTCGACTGTAGTGATTTGCAACAAATTTTTACTGATTTTGAATATAAGTTTGCAATAATAGTGTAACTGAAGTTTATTTTTAACAATGAATCAATATGCAAGCACTTTTTTTGTCGCTCGCGTTAAATTTGTTTATATGGATGTTGTTCTTATATTCATTCGTTTCACTTAATACTACATAATACATACATTTACGTATCGGAATCAAACTATTGTAGGTTAAACTGTTAACGATAACTAAAGGCACTTAGAAAGGCAATGTTTCATAAGACCGAGACTATCTACACGACTAAAACAAGAAGCGTAATTAAATAGACGTAATAATTTCCAAAATAAATACATTGACGTACATCGCACCGATATCGCACCCGAACAACTCACATCGGTAACATAAACTGACAACCCTGCAGCAAACACCAACGCTGATGTACACCTTATATTTACCTCATTAACGAATCAGCAAAGTTAACCAATGCCAGGGCTATCACTATCGCACGAATTTGTTCAATGTCCCACTGGTATTTCACTAGCTCACTCAGGTCTCGTCAACCTCCACTATCCTCCTATTACGTTTCTTCTTGTGTCTCCGACGGCTTTTCCCCCCGGGTAAGGATAAGCGCCCGGGTTTGATTTGGCACTCACAACCGGACCGCACTAGTACATAGTCCAACGACCAGCCTCCCGAGCCGGGTACAGAGATGTGGCCATCGCTTCTCTGCTGGGGCTTTTCTGTCGCCGCCGAATGGAGGTAGCGTACGAGGGCGTAAGAATATGAATACTTTTGTATGCACCTCGAGTTGTTGTAGAGGCGTGGGTCGACGAACCGACACGGTGAGTCGACGACACCTTCTGCACACGACACCTCGTATAACTTCTGCTTGTCTTGTGGCCCCTCGAAGAGTTCCACATAGAGGCCTTGCGACGTGCGGCCCCCCGTCTTGCGCACCATCTCCACCACCGTGGGGCAACACTCCACGCCCTCCAGGTGCTCCGGTTGAGAACCTTCATCGCGTAATATGGTCTGCATTTTGCGCCAGTGTGACCTCCTCCACGCCGCTGTCATGTCCTCCTCATCCGTTCTGGAAAGGACAATTTTAGTATTAATTGAAATGTTTTAAAATAATTCCAGTGCTCCTAACCTAAGTATGTTTACTACTTTAATTATTGCTTTTAAAAACTCTTTTCCATAACTTACGATACTAAAAATAATAAGTAAGGCAGAAGGCCCAAACGCGCTCGACTAAAAAACCGCTTGCCCGCTCTGTAGTTCGCTTTGCTTATGTTAACTTCCTTATTCCTCTTTTCATTCTACTCGCTTTGTATTCGTCTTGTAACCTTCATTAGTCTGTCTGTATTCAATAATCGTTGTTTCACTTCCTCTCTGACTGTCCTTCTGTATTTGATTCATAAGGAATAAACTATTATAGTGTATGTGCGGTATTATTTTACTACGCGCCCCCGTAACACTAGAACTATGTATAAAGATAAGCCTCTCCTTTGATGTATCCCTTTCACCTTAAGCCTTATGTGTAGGTAAGCAGGTTGGTATACTTACAACACGTGTTGCGAGTGGTGAGGTTGCGGCGCGCGACGCACGCGACTCACGTTGCCAATCACGTCGCCTGCGCCCGCCACTGCACCACATAGCACCTGTCGATGGACGACTATCATTAGACATCTTAAAACTCTTGTAGCTGTTGTAAACGTTGGATGATTAAGAAAGTAATAGAAAATCATCAAATTCGTGCTAAAATATGGGAGATGATGAAAAGAAATAGGTTGTTGAACTCGAACTGAAAACTGAATAGTTAATTGTATTCTTATAAACAAGAAAGCATGGATGATATTTAGTTGATTGTACACTAACGGTAACTACAGATATAAAAGTTTTATCAAATTAATATTTTAACTTAACATATCTTAAATGTACATCAAGTACTACTAAGAAAATAATAACAATCATGTATGTACATCTAATCAGATAATTTCACATATTTTCGCTATCAAATACGTTTCAATTACAAATTAAATTAATCATTATCAAGATTATCAGTTTAAGTGAAATAAATAACATTCTTATTCGAAGAAATCTTTTGTTGTCAACGTTTATTCGCTAGTCATTAAAATTTGGGAATTGTGCTGTAATCCTGATAGTAATAATAATTGGAATATTATTATGGCTTTTCGGTAGCCTGAATGTTATTCTTCATGTTTTGAACAAAGAACGAAATATTTTTGAAACTATTTACAAACAGTAAAACATAAATACTATTAAAATAATGTAATCACAAACGCACGCACGAACAGAACAACTATTTTCTTTTATTTTCGTTAATAAAATGATGAAGGTAACTTTGTAAATATGTAAGTTTGTTGACACTGAAAATCAGAGCTGTGACGGAATTGACTTCCATTGCAGCAAAATGCTGAGTTGTCACCTCATTTGTCAGAAATGCGGCGTACAGTTTCCCTAATCTGTTTTAGTTTTATATTTATTATGTTTTTAATTTGAGCGTTTGTTTTATTGTTTTTATTAATTTAATTCTAACTATAGTTTTATGTTATGTGCGTCAATTTTTGATAAATCAATGAATTTTCTTTCTTTCTTTCCTTGACCGTCCAACAAGTTCTTAGGTTTTAGATTTAAAATGTACGAACTATAGCAAAATCCACACAAACAAAACAAACATGAATTCCTTCATAAATGCCGCGTTATAGTATAATATATCTTCCTTCATAGCTTTATGAAGGAAGAGATTACCTAAATATCAAGTCTCTGCAATATTTCTCTACGTCAACGTTTCCTGTAGCATCAGTAGCCACAAAAAGTTCAACCGCAGACCTACGTACATCGGGTTTCAAAATATTTAATGAACATTATCCGATTTTCAGTTCTCTGTATCATTGTTATGAAATACCTACGCCATTTCCACGGCTTACCATTCAACCATAATAGAAATTCAATTAAAACTACGAGGTTAATTCAGATTCCATCTTATTACTAAGAATTTAAGGTTTATAATTAATTGAAAGTGAATTTACAATAGGCAAAAGTATAGTGGTACATGTAGCACAGACAAAACAAACAATTTGAGTTCGCGTCAAAACCATTAGCTACCATTTGAACTCGATTGTAAGTCGGGTTTATTTTTAAAAGAAAGAATAGAAAAATGTTTTTGTTTCTCACTCAAAACACACAAAATTAAAACTAGACTACATAGAAACTGATTAATTGTTAACTTTGAAAGTAGGATAGATACTTCAGATTGTAAAAGTAAGTATGTATGTAAGTATTTCTTCAAAAATGTAAGGAACGAAATGGGTCGCTCAACTCCTTAAAGGAGCCTTTTTCCGCTATTCTACCCACTGGAAAATATACCTGTATAGTATTGTAACGATACACGTTCATTTAGCCCGAAAGATCTTCTGTTGTTTGGAATGTACAACATTGATCTTACGTAGCACCATGGACGTATTCTCCTTGGGAACACATATCTACATCTTGGTTCCTTAGTAAAAATTCCTTTATCATTTTATTTTCTATCTCGCTTGCACACACAAGTGAGTTTTCTTTCAATTCGATCTTTATACAAATGGTAGGGGCAATACAAGCCGGCAGTGGTACCTATCGGTGCAGGCATGTCAACCAAGCCGAGAATCGACCCATATACATCAATCCTACAACTTATTACACCGAATTCTAAATGTGGAACATAATTGGAACATTTGGGTGAAAAATAGTCGAGATTATGTCTGGATGTTTTCTTTAGATGAAGATTTGTTTGCATTTAAGAATTTTTTATGAATAATACGCCTTCATATTTTCTAGCCGTGTTTAGTTTGCGTTAGACTAAAATCTCACTTTTGGAAGTAATGTTGTGGGTCAAGTGGTAAACAAATAAGGCCAGGGAATGAACTGGCTCTCAAGTGCAGGACACGCCGTTAATCACAGTTGTAAATTGCAAGTTGGGTGAATAAATATTTGAATTTATGGGACTTGATAAAAATAGGTATAGTACTTAATTTCATAATGCATCTTGTAGAATTAAAATATGATTTTGTAGGTTTACATTAATTAATAAGTTATGTGAAACTGATACAACAAGAGTGCAGTTTTTAAGTTCAATAAATCCGGAAATAGTATATACAAAAATCTTATTATGCACATTTACATATCATGTCGCACTAGAGGTTAGGAGCCTTATATGCATTTACGAGGTATTAAGAAGAATCCTACTTGTATCTGGGGGCACGGAAGTGCCCCCCGCCAAGACAGCCAAGCGAAGCGAAAGGGCACTACCTACCTTTTCTCGAAGCGCTTCGTCGTTTTTTTGAACCCTCATAACTTGGGTTTGGATTATACCAGATAAACAAAATTTTCAGGATATGATGTCAATAGTGAACTTATTAAACATATTAAGTTTCAATAACATAGCTCTTATACTTTAGATTTTATTGATATCTAAAAAAACCCGATTTCGTCACTGACTCACTGATGATCATCAAAACTAATAGGGTACTTCCTGAAGTCCTAGAAAGCTGAAATTTGGTATGTAAGCTTGTATTAGTACACAAACAACAAAAAAATATAAAACTTGGAAATTTCAAACAAAAAAAAAACATAACACAACACACAACTTACAAAAAGAACTAATCCCACCAAAAACATTTTCATGTAAAATGTTGCCGCCAAGACATATGGCTCGTACTGTCAAAAAGTTATCAGATCTCACGTAGAGTCAAGCTTATAACTCTACATGCACGTACTCTATAAGCCCTAACTTCACAAACTCTACACACCGTAGTCAAAATATGTGGCTTGGCCGTTTCACTACTACAAGAACTATCGAATAACAAAAAAGTTATGACCAGTGAATACATTTTTCACCTTACTCCACGTACGTTGTGACGGTAGCGAAACGGCCAAGCCACATATTTTGACTAAGGTCTGTGAAGTTAGGGCTTATAGAGTACGTGCATGTAGAGTTATAAGCTTGACTCTACGTGAGATCTGATAACTTTTTGACAGTACGAGCCATATGTCTTGGCGGCAACATTTTACATGAAAATGTTTTTGGTGGGATTTTAAATGCAAATTCTCTATGTATGTTTGTTGGAGTAACTGGCTGAACAGAACATAATAAAATTTGGAAAATAAAGAGATCACACGCTGGTATAACATCATTGAAGATAAATGATAACCCTCGTGAACGCGGGGTGGAAGTTAGTCTGAGATATAAGTTATGTTAACGGAATTCACATTAAATCAAGTAAATCTTAATCTACAAAAGATACTTATAGAAATAGGTAAAAGAACAAAAAAAACTTTTACTTAAGATTTGTTTTGACTGAACTGAAATGGACTTTCAAAAAAGCTATATCGCACACAGGGCTTTAAAAATCTCAGCAAATGTTTACGATTCCCTTCCATTTTCGTCTGTCCAAATGACTCAATTTTGCAGGAATTCCACATCATCGCGCGGGCTTAAAATGTAGTAATCTACGATAAACACATCAATATTTGTCGTATAAGGAAAGTAAATGATAGATAAGTCACCACTTTAACAGCTCTGCTTGCAGTCTTTACGATTCGGCCGGCTAACTGATCCATATGTAACGATTCCAGGAGATCGTAATGATTGGATTAACACGATACTGGGCCGAATGATCAGAATATTTACGGAATATTATTGTAAGCTCCCAACTTGGGTGAATTACCGCTCCAGATCTATGCTATTAATATCTTTTGAAAGCGAAGTTATGAAGTGATGCAAGTAATTTCGTATGTTCTTCATAGGGAAATCGATATAAGTTTATGTACTGTTATTGCGTTAATAGGTTCTATAAATTTACAACAATGAAACGATAAAAATAACACCAAATTGGTCTCGCATAATTTTTTGCCGCGGGGTTTTAAAGTTTTAACAGTTAATCCCTAATCAAGGATCAATTTAATTGTCACGCTATTCCAACATCTCTAGAAAACTTTGTTTTTAATCAGAGTAAGTAAGAATTAAACCACATTTTCCGCGTTTATTTCAAGCCAGAACGTAACAGAGACCGGTATCAAATTTCCATTCATTCGGATCATTCACTCACGATTATCACGCCACAGATTTCTCATAATGCACCATTCGTATTCCGACACCGGTCTTTCTACATTTTAATGACACACTGACGGAATTCTACTCATTATAACTTCGCCTATAAATTAACTAAAATCCCGCTTTCTGCTAATTACTTTAACATTTTCTACGCATGTTTTACGGAAAGATTCTCTAGGTCCACGCTTTATGGTTCATCTCTACAGATGATTTCAGTGAATCGATTTGTCGAAAATCGATTATTTAAAGACGTACTTGTTGATGACGTCATTAATTTAGATTTGTAGAAATCATTATGCAATTTGATAATGATGACATTCCTTTCATTTATGTGAGTCTTCTCAGTTTAAGTGTATCCCACCAAAAACATTTTTATGTAAAATGTTGCCAAGACATGTGGCTCGCACTGTCAAAAAGTTATCAGATCTCATGTAGAGCCAAGCTTATAACTCTACATGCACTTACTCTACAAGCCCTAACTTCACAAACTACACACCGTAGTCAAAATGTGGCTTGGTCATTTCGCTACCCTCACATGGGAGTAAGGTGAAAAATGTATTCACTGTTCATTACTTTTAGTGTTTCAATAGTTCTTGTAGTAGTGAAACGACTAATAAATGACTTTTTGATTTTGATTATATGCTGTAAACGCCTGCTATAAGCTATCATTCGCGCGTCGCCGTTGAAGAAAATTAGGTTTTTTTAAATTGTCTATTTCTCATTAACACATTCATATTTGAATTTACTTTATGACTATAAACTATAATATTTTCGTTTTAATCCATAATATGGTCAATTAAATTTCGCGCTCCAAATATTTTTTATAGGTATTTATTTTAACGACATGCCGTAAAGTAAAAGCGTGGGATATTTTTTTAACTCTTATTAATGATGAATTATATTAATGTACAGAGAAACAGTTAAATATTGAAGTGTCTAAATGCTAAGTGATGCATGGTTGAGATTTTGAGCTACGATTTATTAGTGCAGTACCTACTCTGTAAAATTGAGAAGTAAGAATCTACCAAGTATTTCGTGCTTTGGACGGCACGTAAAGCCGTTGGTCCCGGTTATAACCGATAAGCCAGTTGGAGGCCTCCTAGGCGGATTGAAAACTCCACCAGTATGTTGACCACTAGCCTGCCTCCACCGATCCACAGTGGGCACGCGTGGTGGAGTATCTGCCCATTCCCTTACACCCTCATTTGTGAATGGTAGCCCGTGCTCCGCAGTATGATATAGGATATTATATAAAGAAATTTAAATTGAGATAGGCTAATAATAATAATGATGTACGAATTTTATAGCGTTGCGATATATTCCAGAAACCAGAGAAGTCGATCCCAAAAGGCACACTACTAGCTAGCGATATAGATTCGTGTACACAATAATTTTGTTATAATTAATTCAATAATAATTTTGTAATTATCGCCGTGAAGCCAAAAGAGAACTCAAGCAATAAAATACGTTTGTTTTACAATGACAACCATTAGAGTTGATACCACTAAATAGCTCCAACAAAACGTATTATCCGGGTCTAGGTTAATAGTCAATAAACACGCCATTAAAATCAAATTATCACTAAAGAAAAACTTACTTCTTATCACCATGGGAATAAGGTTGAGAATGGTTTATAAAATAAGTAAATTAATTTCGTAGGTCGTAAGTTCTACACTCAAGTAAATGAATTAGCTTGCATTAAAATAAAACAATCTTTACTGTTAGAAGAACTTGAATCCGGCATAATAAACGAATTAGTTGTATCATAAGTGAGTTCCCAGACTCTTTTGAATAATTTCATCAATCAATTTTAATGATATTAGACCTTAGATTAAACCTAAATGAGATGATAATGGTTTGATTAATTCGGTTGTTCACGCCACAGTTTGGATTACTATCATGTTTGGGCATCTATTACCCGATGTAAGAACGTACGATATTTTCTAAGTACTGGAAATGCCATCAATGGGCAAATAAAATAGTCGAAGGTATCTAAATCTGTTAGTTCAATCAACAGTTCAGGAATTTTATCAAAATTACGATTGCTTATTACGTCAGATGATTACCTGTGAAGTCAATTGACAAGTGATTGGCGCCAAGATGGGTCTTTTCCCTGTAAGTAGTCAGTGAGCTCCGTAAATGATTTCTTATACACAGCAAATCTGAATAGATTCGGGGATATCATGAAGAAAGTTATGTTATTTACTCAGAAATGCATATCAGTCCATGCATTATCACAAACAACACTTCGAAAAGTTCAACGATACCTTGGATAGAACAAAGTAATCACCAGGTTGAGTTATGTCACAAAATAATGATTATGTTCACTTTGTCTAAAACTAGGTTTGAAATATAAAATAAAAAAAAGGTGTATTGCTTGAAACCTAGCAAACCTTTTGCCCAGACCCGATCATAAATTAGACCGAAACAAATAGATCTATCAAACAATATCATGTGACATCATTCGATCCTACAATGCGATCGTAAATCGAGCAAAACAATCGATTGTCACGGATCTCGTCAATCGCATTAACGATTAAACATACAACCGATTTAAACTGGCCGCCCTCGTAGTGGCAAATTAGATATTTAATCCTGAATTTATGTCTCGTATGACCCACCAATTTGGTGTGCATTTAATGACTTTACAATCAAATGATTTTGAACTTTGTGTAATTGAAATAGTGTTAATGAAGAGGTTTTTGACTTGCATTTGTAGGTTTGTAAGCTATAATTTACTGTGTAAATTGTGATTGGTAATATGAAGTCGATTGTTGTCAGATACATTAATTATGATATTGTTTGACGGGTGACAATCACCTCGTAATATTTGATTGAATATTATGGGATCTCGTATTCATTATACAGGTGACTGTATAATTAATGCCCGTTCGTTTGATTTGCCGCAGTTTAATCACAACTACAATCAATAGGAGTAATAATACAATGTTGTTTTACAAATAAACAAGAAAATATTCTGAAGAATTCTTCACACATGGTTATCTGATCTGAAACTACGCAGAGTTTGTACTATGGAAATCAGATAACTGATGTGCTTGTAAATATAAAGCCAGATTCGGAGTAAATAGACAGATACAAATCACCATCATCATCTGCCTGTCCTGTTCCCAATCATTTGTAGTCAGCGCAATATGTACGCTTCTTCCATTCGTCTCTTCTATCCGCCATACCAGCATCCACTCCTTTCTTACCCATATCATCTTTCACACAAGCCATCCATCTCTTTTTCGGTCTTCCTCATAACTCTTTTAGTGACGTGGCTTTCATTTCTCCTCATAACATGTCCATTCCACGCTAAACTTTTCAAACTTCCCCTTATATACTCATTCCTTATCGTATCCATTCTTGACTTATACAAATGTTTTTCCGTATGTATAACTTCAAAAAGTCTTTTAAAAGAAATATCTCTTCCAAAAAGATATCAGATAGATTTTGTCCACTACATCAATTTCTCTCTGGAACAAAGAAGAAACTTCGCGAGGGGTAGTTAATGTTTTACCAACTAAAATGTATATAATACTTAGGTGTACCTACATTACTCATAGAACTGTGAGCTAGTTTAGCTAGGAAGTGTGAATATAGAATCAATCGTAACAAATAGACGTGTGGAATGTTAGATGCATTCCAAACATCATAAATAGCGAAACAAGATGCTCTCCCAATATACCCAATTCGATGTTCAGAATATGCTGTTTAAAATAACTATTAAAATTTGTACTATTGTGGAGAAAGATTTTACATCATAATAAAAAGACGCCGGGAAAATTTTCACCCGTATGTTGTTGACATACCGAATATACGGACACAGCGTTTTGCATCCTCATTTATAATGCGGACAGCAAGGGAGTGGAACTTGCTTCCGGCGTCTGTGTTTCCTAACGCTTACAATCTAGGAACTTTCAAGGCCAGAGTGAATAGGTTTCTTCTGGGTAAGCGTGTTCATCTTAGGCTTCGTCATCGCCCCTTATGTCAGGTCAGTGGCCAAACGCGGCTTGCATTTAATTTAAAAGAAAAATAAATAGATTTTAATTAAAATGCAATAAATGAAAAAACAGTACCCAAAAGTAGGAAGATGTCTTGCCTGTTCGTCTCAGTTGAAGGCCGACTTACGAACTGGTGGTAAGTAACTTCAGTAGCCTTCATAAGTCTTTGACTTCATAAGGCCCTTTTAATAAATGGCTTTGACTTTGATTATGATGAAATATCAACATTTTTATTAGTTAATTGATTAACGAATCAACTTTTAAAATGTAGGAAAACGTCCTACAATCCATATTAAAAAAAAAACCCTAGCTTACTACTAAACATGATGACGACGATGTGTGAAGTCCCTGACAATATTTCTATCTAACATAGGTATCTATTACAGTAAAGAAAGACAGCATAAAAATGTTTTGACATTGTAAGAGTAATTTAAAGATTCAATACTACCTTATCTCAGATACTCGCCCGTCGTAGCTTTTAACGTATCTTAAGTGGCGGACGCATCTAAGAACGCATGCGCTTCGCACTCCATTAAAATTAAAGATTTCGATTCGGAAATAATCCTTTTCAGATGTGAGAACTGTACCTCAGAGTATATAAATACTACGTACAAACTGTACTTAAAACTGTCCGAGATGAAGGGAAATTTGTTACTTTCTATCGATGAAATATTTTTATTTTATTTGGACGAGTGGCCCAAAAATTTGTCAAAATTTCACCGTAAATCATAAAAAACTAGCTTACTGTACTGCTTCCCCATAAAAAGTTTAACTATGCAAAATCTTATACTAGGCCGTCCGCGCAATATGCGTATCGTATCGCATTTTGATCTCCTGTGTAAGAAATAAATATCATACAAATTATAAGTTGGTCACAACGTTTTTATCAAAATTAATAATTCTATCAAGATTAGTTTGCGTGATCTTATAAATTATATTTTATCGATATTATATTCTATCGTTTAACTTTCGATTCCAAAGACAACGGTTTCTACATCCATTAATATGCCGATCGTCATTATATAGTGTTTTTCTAAAATCTTAATTGGACGGACTAGTCCAAAATGCAAACATTAACATAAAACATAATAAAAATAAATACAATAAATTACATTTAAATCGTATAAGTGTCGGTGAGCCCACGCATGTGTTCCGGTACGTCTATATCGATTTCGTATCGATTGTATTCGAATGAGCAATTATTCGGTTGATTTGTGTGATTGGTGGCGAGAGTGGGAGTCGGTGAGTCGATAACGAGTTTAATCGCTAATCAGGCATCACTATTTAACGGAAGTGAAATATTTGTATGTAGATAGAATGGTCTAATTTTGATGCAGTATTTTGTAATACACCCACGGCGACTTATCGCTTACGGCGCATTTGGGTTTTCTGGAATTGACTTGATAACTTCGGATTAGCTAGTAACTAGAATGTTATAAATTGTTCGAGAATGGTGAAATGTTAGTTAGAGTTTCACCTCGAGCTACAAAAACAAATTACATATATCGTATTTTTCCACAATTTATATAGGTAGATCAGCATAGTTTCAATATACAGCGATTCTCAATTGGGTGTCTTTAGTTACAATTACTGGTAGACGCTTCAGTAAGCGAACCCAAACGTCGACGTCATACACAGTGTATAATAGAGGGCGTAAGAAGGTGCCCTGATAATTCCAACATAATTTAATGCTACATATATCGTATTTTTCCATAATTTATATAGGTAAATCAGCATAGTTTCAATATAAAGCGATTCTCATTTGGGTGCCTTTAGTTACAATTACTGGTAGACGCCTCAGTAAGCGAACCCAAACGTCGACGTCATACACAGTGTATAATAGAGGGCATAAGGAGGAGCCCTGAGAATTCCAACATAATTTTATGCGAATCGGTCATCTCGAATTCACTACCAAATGAGAAATGATCAAATGAGGCTTAAGAATGTCACAAGCGTATTTAAAATCACCATCGTCCTTATTTACAAATCCTTATTTGACAATTTCACGCAGTCACATCAATGAAAAATTACTTTCAACCAACTAAAGTCATTATAAAACGGATCAAATCCTTTGCGAAGTTAATAACCTGATGCAGTAAGAGGATCAGAAGCTCAGGGGCTCAGCCTTAAGTCCAGGCGTGGAGAATCGTACGTCAAACATACACTCAAGAGAGCACTAAGCGGCTGCACCAAAGGATGTAGGCTTCCAACATGACGCTAATCCTTTTTGATTGTATTTATTAGTACACTAGTAAATTATACATTCGTCCATATCAGATTTCAAAAATATTTTGAAGGTTTTTAGCATGACACAGTATAAGATAATAGCAGTAGTAAAGTTTTCAAACAAGGTTTGAATTAATATCAAGATACTGAGTTATGTAAATTGTGAACAGAATAAAACAGTAAACATTAATCAATCTATCATTTTGTTTACAGTTGATTGAAAGATCTATCAGTGGGTTTGGAACTTTGCTTCAATTGCATGCCTACAAATGATTATACAAATAAGTAGGGCGGCAGTATTGTCCATTTTAAAGCTTGTTGAAGTTATACTGTAGCATGTAGTCAATAAGTTATACTTAATTGTCATTTTGTACTTTGCACTAAAATCTCAGCTGTATCAGTATTTTAGTGGAATGGGTTTTTATGGCTACAAAATTGCCTTATTTATAAAGAAAACAGTTTTGCTCTATTTTTAATGATTCACTTAATACGCTGTACACAAATGTTTATAAATAGCTATTACTGACACCATAAAGCCCTGAGAATGCAACTTAATGACAATAAAAGCTCTAGGGCTAACGAACAGTACGCATAATCCCCACAAAGCCGGCCGCGTTAATCCGACTAGATTGTAAAGTCACATAAATCAATTTCAATATTGCTGGATTGTCAACCACATAAATTAGCACGTCTCACAGGCTCGCACGCTTCGAGCCTGGTGATAGCGTGACGTGGAAAAGTTGCGTTATATCCTCGTAAATAACGCTTGACTAGACTCGCTTAATTAATTGATGTAAAGTAAAAATGCGGGAGGTTTACAGGGTGGATACCTGTAAATGCTTAAACAACTTTTATTTTGGCTAAGGGTTTTCAATCCTATAATGAACTGAGGCGGGTGCAGTTGAGAGCCACATCATCACATACCTTAGTAAGATTGTCATGCTTAGTCCTATCTTCTACAAAAATGCCAATTATTTATATTTCATACTCAAGCAATTAATGAACATTTCCTCCAAGTTTTATATGTCTTTAAATCCTTCGGCTTAGCCTGCACATTTTCTGACAGTCAGTCAGTGTTTTATCAAGTGGATTTGGTACTCTGGACAAGCTTATTTTCATATTGCATTCCACCCATAAGGTGTCTAATAACATGGCAAAATTGTTTCACTTCTAAAAATTTGAGACTTTTTGGGTGTCTTATAAGTAATCTCTGGTTCTATGCAATTATAATTGCTCTGCAAGTATTTAAAATAAAATAGAATTCAATAGAAAATAGCTTACAAGAAATCAGTCAATCGCGAACCGGAGGCGACGCATCGTGACTTAAATAATATTCTTGAATAATAGACGCATTGTCGCAACAAAATGTCGGCTTAACACAATTTATTACTGTAGAATGCATCGTAATTTGTAATCCTGAGTAAAACCGACCTCGTATGTTTCATAATAAACGTGTGAAATCTGAATTGGTCTCAAACTGCAAACAAATTTAATATTTTTAAGGTTTTTGCTCACTACACCAAAGGCCGATGAAGTTGTATTAGCTCGGCCTACCCTTGATCTCTTTGGTAGTTAGGGGCGACTCGTGTTTCTATAGTGACGCAGCGTTTGAGTAGTTGATACTAGAAAATATGTAAAAATACTACTTAGGCACTGATGAGTACCTACTGGTAAACAATGTAGTTTTCAATGGCTTTATGATGCAATAGCATATTTTAAAGATAGCTAATATTTTAGAATTCGAATTTTATGTAGTCCAAGAGACTACAAAACAGAGATTATTTTATGAAGCTCACCTAGTGTACGAAGAGCTTTATTTTAGCCTGCCTTCATATATCTCTGCACAAACAAATTTTTGCAGTTAAGATAACACTTATAGTGTATTAAATAAGAGCTATATTTCAACTCGCTAATTTCAAAGGTAGAAATGCTACTGCTATTACCTTTTGATTGTTTGAGCTACTCGTGACAACTCAATCAGGTGCATTCACATATTTGACAAAAATAACTTCGCATTATCAAATAAATCCTGCGTTCAAAAACCACTCTTGAGACAAACAATGAAAGTTGAATTCAGGTTATCGGAAAGGTATTTATTATTTAGTTTAGTCCAGAAATGTCACGGGTAACATAAGTTTGTATTTGACATGTGTATGTAGGCTCGCTTACATACATTTATTAATTACAATTGTAAAATTTGGCCGAGTCGTTGTATTATTGCTCGTTCATTTTAAGGAAATCGCATTAGAATTCATCAAAATAAGAAGGTATTGAATATATGAATTGCGATTGACCACAACAATTTGAAAGTCACAGTAACGTTGTGTTACTGACATTGTTTTCAAATGTACTATGGTTTTGAAAAGTGATGCCTCAAATAAGGCATTTTCTGATGGTGGTCGTCCATTCACCATTTAACCCGTCAATGAGCACTGTTTGAACTATCGCGTGAAGAGACAGGTCTCGAATCAAAGGGACCCGAGACGTCCCAATATTTGATCAAAAGTTTGTACAAACATGAAATGGTTTATGTAATACATAGTTTCGGACGCCTCAACGCCCAAGTATTGAAGATCCATTTCCTGTTTGACCACGATAAGGGCATAAACAAATATTGTTTCGGTATGTTGGACATTTGGGATCGGTGCATTCTGCATACCGTTTGACGTTTGGGTCTTTTGGATCGATATGATAGCGCGAGATTAGGATTGAGATATTCGAGAAAGGGTTAATTTAAATATTCATTATGTAACTTAACATTATTTTTTTATTTAGCAAGATATAGGCATAGAAAAGGGTAATTAATTTAGCATTAAATTTTTTTAAACGTCGTAAGTTTGATTCTCATACTCATTGTGTTTTTAAACAAAAACTTATTCCTGTACAAGATCAATTTAAGTAATCTGTAAGATTTCTATCCATTGTCTATATGTATCGAGATCAATAAAGCCATTAATGTATTATCGATATTTATTTATATTTCATTGTATAACAATGCGACGTATTTCCAAGATAATGTCACATTTATGGAAAGGGTAATTTCCTCATTGTTATGGATTTCTACAAATAATTATCTTGTATCTTTATTATTTTTGTGGTAGGTTTTTCCAGTATCTACAAGCCTGATCAATTTTATCTGATTAGGAATCACTGTCTATGACGTATGAAATGACAAAAATAAACCGGCCAAGTGCGAATCGGACTCGCACACAGAGGGTTTCGTGTAATATTAACTAACTCTGTTATGAAAAAAAAAACGCCAAAAATATTGAATGAAAGGTAAATTGCAGTTTACGATTTATGACGTATTAAAAAAAACTACTTACTAGATCTCGTTCAAACTAATTTTCGTTGGAAGTTTGCATGGTAATCTACATCATATATTTTTTTTAGTTTTATCATTATTCTCTCTTATTTTAGAAGTTACAGGGGGGGCACACTAATTACCACTTTGCAAGTGTCTCTCGCGCAAACTATTCAGTTTAGAAAAATATTATATTAGGAACCTCAATATCATTTTTGAAGACCTATCCATAGATACCATACACGTATGGGAATGAAGAAAATTTTTTTGAGTTTCAGTTCTAAGTATAGGGAACCCCCAAAAATTATTGTTTTTTTCTATTTTTGTGTGAAAATCTTAATGCGGTTCACAGAATACATCTACTTACCATGTTTCAAAAGTATAGTTCTTATAGATTCGGAAAAAGTGGCTATGTGGCATACGGACGGACAGACAGACATGATGAATCTATAAGGGTTCCGTTTTTTGCCATTTGGCTACGGAACCCTAAAAATGGCGATATTATAACAATAGATTACACAACGCATCGAAAAAAGAACTCGCACCCTACTAGAGACGCGTGCTAAACAGATTCTATACTATTCAAGCGTGCCAGTGGGCGGCACCGTTTTACTAACAGATGACATATTATATTGTATTATCAATTAGTGCTGTGATATAGAGTCGATATTAGACTGACGATGTTCGCACTCGATTATGCGATTTTCACAATTCGCAGGCACGAGTATTGTCATTGTTTTCGTCTCTATGGTTCTGTGAGAACTAGCCACCAATTTAGCAATAAGCTTACATTACTTCCTGAACTTTACCCTATAAAGTTCAATGTTCTACCCATTACTTTACGGAAAACTATAGGTACTACAACGATAAGAGTAATCGCGGGGGTCATTAAAATCGATTTATTAATCGAACTATTACTCGCTACTTTTCAAATTGTAGCATATAATTTTTTATGATTATTTTAAGGCTATGATAGCTCAGTGGTAGTGACGTCGGATACCGAGACGAAGGTCCCGCGTTCGAATCCTACAATGAACTTGAGCTTTCGGTGAAGGAAAACATCGTGAGGAAACCATAGCACGGTGGCAGGGTACTTTGTAGTACCCATCTGGCTGGCTACCACCCTCAAGTTGAAAATCTGTCGCCAATCACTGAGTTCCGACAGCTGCACTTGAGAGCCAATTCTTCTAGGCTTTGTGTGCTTACCACCTTCGGCCACATCATCGGCCACGGCCATCGGCCATCGGCCACACAATCATAAAGTAAAAAAAGACTATTCATCAATAGTTTGTTGTATTGGCCAAGCCACATATTTTGACTACGGTATGTAGAGTTTGTGAAGTTAGGGAGTTAGGGCGTGTAGAGTTATAAGCTTGGCTCTACATGAGATTTGATAACTGTTTGACACTGCGAGCCACTATGGTCTCGTCTTGGTAACATTTTACATGAAAATGTTTTTGGTGGGATTACCATTTCCCAACGCGGTAGCCCCACCTGTAGTAACTTCAGCAAGTTCGACCTTCATAAACGCCCTTCACAGGCGTAAACTGAATAAATGACTGACTTTCATATTTTATTTCAAGCAAGTACGGTTTTCCAATGACAGGGTGGGTGTGTCTCAAATCGCAGATAACCATTAACTGTTATATAGATAACGAGAAAATATTAATTCACCATTTTGTTATGCTATCTGCTGTCTAGTCGAAATGATTAGTGCAAACATTTTATGATAAACAATATAGATATTTTGCGTATAATTATGATGGAAAATATCTATGTTGGAAAGCATCTGCTTAGTTTATTGGCATATAATTATGACAATTATTTTTAACGTTAATCTAATAAAGAATACAATAATATTGTAAATGTGAAACTTCGTTACTCAATTATACATCGTATTGACTGAACGGATCATAAAATATGGAGAATGAGAAAACGGATTCTTTATTAACCAGGGGTAAGGTGACACCGCAAAATTAGATACCTATGTAGATTTTTTTCTCGAGTCTGCTGTTGCCAACGATTAACGGAAAAATTCATTAAAATAACGATGTTATCGTTGAGAAACCTATCTATGCAAATTTTCAATAAATACAAGAATAACCCTAAAATGATAATGGTATGGGAGAACCAGTTTGATCAGTAATTTTTAACCATGAAACAATATTTTCGGAATTAAATATTCTCGGAAAATAATCCTAACACACGGCCATGTGAAATCAACTAAGCAGACCTTGTAATGGAAACCAGATAACTGATATACTACGTTATAATAATAGAAATATAAATCTATTATTTGACCTATTTATACACAGAATCAAAACAATTTAAGATCATGCACACGCCATGTTTGTCCTGGGTTGGAATCGAACTAACGACTTGTGGCGTTGTACTTAGGGTACCTAACCTCAAGCGCCTATCGGTAGAACTATCTTGTGACTCATATTATTGTATAACCGACATTGACTTTGACTAGGAAATTGGTTTGAATTCGCGTCTCAGTTTATGCAGTTTGCACCAGATTTTGTTAGTGTCCTATCTTTGTTAACACGGTTTAAATTATCTGTGCCTCTATTTGACATTCTAGTGCAGGCGTGTTTAGGGTTCCGTACCTGAAGGGTGCCAACCGGGACCCTATTACTAAGACTCCGCTGTCCGTCCGTCTGTCTGTCTGTCAGTGGGCTGTATCTCTTGAACGGTAATAGCAAGACAGCTGAAATTTTCGGAGAATATGTATTTCTATTGCCGCTATAACAACAAATAATAAAAATGAAATAAAATTTAAAAAAATAGGGGACGCCCACACAAGAAACGTCTTTTTTGGCGTTTTTTGTTCCATCGCAAAGTTGAGTTAGTTAATATTGTACGGAACCATCCGTGTGTGAGTCTGACTCACACTTGGCCGTTTTTTTTTCTATTGCTCAATTTTGACGCCTGACCGATAGAAAACTTCCCTATGAAACTATTATTTCTGATTATTAGAAACTTCTATAAATTATCATTAATTTTCTAGGCCAGAAATAACCTATGGGTAACCTATGAAAAGGCTGTATGGTTATCGACCCATGGTCATTCTAATTAGGATGAAGAAATGACTACTACGTCTAATGGGTCTCTACGAAAGGTCTTGGGTACTGAATGTATATGTAACCCTGACCATATTCTCAGTTCACTTGATATGTGACTGCCAATATCAAAATCTCAATAACAATAAAATTTACGATACAACTTTATCTTTTTCTATTAAATAAAAAATAATCGTTCATCCGATTGAGTTAAAACTTCGTACAGTTGTTGGCACTTTTTTTTTTATCAAATAAAGTTCTTATTTCAAATTTGAATTGTATTTTTGTAACAAAGCCACATTCAATATTCGATTTTGTTTCTTTTTAATTAAGTACTCGGAATTTAATTAGCAGCAGTCAGAGTACGGGAAAGTAGGAAACTGTTGAATGTTCGCATTGAGCTTTTTGTACGCGCTTTACGGCCGATTGAAACGTTCCCACATAAAACGTTTATAGCTTTTCTAAGTTTCCTTTTAATACTCGCTTGTGTAAACTCTTAAACTGTGGCGTTAGAAATGAAATGCATTACTTTTTATTTATATGCTTTTAGTTATAGCAGGTAGCATTTCTGGTATTAATTTCTAGTGTGCGTTATTTATGATTAAATTATTATTAAAAATAAGTATACATAACAGATTTTGTTAACTAAATTATAGTAGATGTACAACAGTCTCATAATTAATGATGAAATTTCAATTTTATCACAATTTTATGTTACGACATATTTGTTTGAGCCTAACATATTTGTCTATAAGTTACCGTCACTTATCCTAAACGTTAGCTTTATTAATTTGCGACACCTATTAAATTTACGAGAAAACCGACAAATTAATCCACTCACCATTTTAATTGCCATGAGCAAAAATAAATTTATCCAAGGACTTGAATAAATCATACATAAAATTTGAGGTCAACACTGCGTTCATTTGAAAACGTTATGTTCGAATCACTTTTGCTTAACTTTATAAATAACACTATAACATAAATAAATAGCACTTTATAACTGTTAAAATAATACCGTGCACAATTTTAAAAAGTAACATATTCCATTTTCAAAGTTTCAAATTGGAGTTCGCGCGCGCTGTCAACTAATGACATAGAGAACATGAAGTTTTTTTTTGAGACGACTTGAGTTGGCTACGGCCAGTACTATACTGCCGCCGAGAGCACGCTTCGTTCGCATATCGAAGCGTAAAGATTTAGACTGAACCGCTTTATTGGAATGCTATCGAGTTTTCGCTCATCGCTGCCTCGCGATAATACTAATTTTATTATCGTGAAATATGTAGCATTCGATTATAGTTGAGAGAGTCAAAAATCTCGAACGATGTGTGAAACTTATGTGAGAATATCAACTCATGAGTTTTAACATTCTGCAGAACATGGTCTTTTGTTAGAGATTTTTGGTGATTAATCGATGTGATAATTTATTGTATCGGAATTATTTTATTTTTAAAGAAGGTAGAAGTTTCTTGGTACTACTTCAATTTGGCCCAATTTTACCAAAATCGGATAACTTTAATCAATTGAACAAATATTTATGTCACACAGCCATATAAAGTGCTATACATAGCGCGAGTCGTAGGTAAAATTGGGCCAAAAACGTGAAAAAGACTCAAAAATGAATTTAAAATGTTTAAAATTCAAACGGTCTATGGTGCGTAGTTTAATAATCAATCAAAACATGGCTAGTTATCAATTCTATGTGAATAAATAAATCTTCTTTAAATCAGTTGAAAAACATAGTTCATCTATATAGTTATGATTTCAACTCTTATCGGCGACGTCAACATCCCCTAATGTCGTGCTCCTGCGCGTGAGTAAGGTTGCCAGAGCTCATCGGGGTGTGGGAAAGGTCGGCAACGCGTGAGTGATGCCATGCATATTATCCAAAAACTATTTAAAGAACCTTGCTGAGTTTCTTTCCTGTTCTTCTCAGTTGAAGACCGACTTCCAAACCGGTGGTGACTTTTTTTTGACCTTCATATGTGTCCTACTCGAAGCGCTCGTGGTGTAGTACGATTAGCCGTTCTTAATCGATCGGCAAAATTAAGCTACCACCGTCGTGGTCGGTACCTGGATGGGTGACCGCCAAGTGGTATTTCAAATCGAGCGTTTCCGTGATTCGGAAGGCACGTAAAGCCGTTGGTCCCGGTTATCACTTAATTGTGATAGTCGTTAAGCTAGTTGAATGCCTCCTAGGCGGCTTGAAAAATTCCAACAGTAGGTTGACCACTAGCCTACCTCCATCGATCCGCAGTGGACATGCGTGGTGGGTGGTTGCCCATTTCGTTTCACCGTTATTTGTGTGCAGGAGACCTGTGCTCAGCAGTGAGACATTATAGGCTGATGATGATGTGTCCTACTAGTGACTTTGAGATGGTAACTTACCACGAGCAGAGTGGAGAGGGCGCTTGCCATGCGCATAGTAGCAACGTGGCGGTGGCGCGGGCGGCGCTAAGTGACGGAGGCGGCGGGCGGACGGGCTCGCGAGGGCCGCATCCGGCCGCCCTCCGGACCTCTACCACCGTCGTGACGGCATTGCACACCTGGAACACAAACATATATACCTTCACTACCAGAAGTGCTATGATTCTTATTTAATATTTATCTAATTCAAGTTTAAAATAAAATCATCCTTATTCAATGAGGGAGGGGTAAAAGGATGTCCCGGGTGTTACAAGCGCCCTTCTTAAAAATATAAATATTAATAATAATAAATATCCTGGGACATTCCTCACACACGGTCATCTGATCCCAAACTAAGCAGAGCTTGTACTATGGAAACCAGATAACTGATATAATACATATTCTACTTTTTGTTTGTAAATACATACTTAATATACATAATTACACCCAGACTCAGGACATGCAGACATGTTCATCCACACAAATGCATGTCCTGTGTGGGAATCGAACCCACGACCTGCGGCGCGTAAGGTGAACCTTAACCAACTGCGCCAAATTTTGTAAGAAGGTTCGATGCTCATATGTTTTTTTTTCGTTTCAGGTTTTGCAATATTTCAAAATGGCGGAGCCTTGGGGGTTGAAATAAGGATCTTGTTTTGGGTGTATATTTATTCAGTTTTAAGCTATGCAAAGACAGACTCGCGAAGTATACAGCTCACAGACCGCCTAGTAATATATTAAATACATTTGGTGGTTTATAGACATACGTCCGTCTAACTCCCAAAATAATGTATATTTTTCCAACGGAAGAAAGGAAAGTCCCAAATACACCTATCGAATTCAAGTGGGGAGAGTGACAAATGAATATATCTCGTTAAATCAAGATGGCGGATCAAATTCCAACGGCGCATGTGCAAATTTAACAAATGACACTCAAGGCCACACCCCTGACTTTCTCCAGGCAGGTGTTAACCAATCAGACTGTCTTGATTCAGATGAACTGGTGTATGGAAATGATTTACATAATAGTATCATGGTGTTTTTGAATCTCCGCCAGATGTTGATGGATTGGGTTCTTGTCGGTCATGGCAAGCTTTATATGGTAGAACTTGTAGGTTGTATTGTATTCGAGTTTTAAACAAGGTTTTTCTAAAACTATAACTATGAAGTACCATAGTTTAAGTAATTAACTGTAATTTTAAGAATAGATTCTTCTTTTCAACTTTCGCGATCGAAAACTTGTGCTGAAGCCATTGAGCTATTATTACTACGTATAGAGAAGACGCCACACATCACGACTATATTCCGCTCAAGTAAGGCCATCCGGCCACATTTGTTGTTATAGAACGACGAATGAAACGCGTAAGCGCCGTGAAAATCACGGTGTTTGCGAGAAAAATACTCCTAAAAGCGTTCTGCTACGTGTTTCTACGGTCTGCTTAGACGACTAATTTATTGTTTCAGCACTAAAGAGAACTTTAGTTGACTCTAAAAAATGGGACATAGCCTTTGCTTATGATAGCTTCTCTATACATAGTAATAATAGCCAATGACTGAAGACCAGTTTCTGCACCAGAATTACTGTTAGAAACTGAGTAGATTTTTGTTACCATTATTTGCCTCCTTCATAATTTTTTTACTATATATGTATGTGCAAGTTATTGTGGTGTGTTAACTGCACCTTATTGTCTTGCTTGAAATAAAATAAAAACTAGTTTACATTTCAAATTCTACTCCAGTTTAATCAACCGCACCTCTTCCGTTCCGCAAATCTAAATGTATTCCTCTGTTTTATGTAAAGTCACGAATAGTCGCACGGATTTGTGTTATCTTAATGAATACATTTTTCCTTATTTTAACTAATCTATGTTTTCAATAGAAATGCTGTCATTCACATTCTTGTTCAGTGACGTCACTAATCAAAGTCCGCACTTTTGAACTAACTAGCTGTCCCCCGCGGTTCCAGCCGCGCTCTCAGGATATAACCTATAGCACTCAGGGATTCTGTAGCTTCCTACCCACATTGGCATATGGGCCTGCATAGGGCCTGGTGGTTACGGCCCACCCCAGAATTGTCTGTTGCCCACCCCAGGATTAGGTTTTTATCAGTATCAACACATTGGCCATTGTTTTAGGCCGCCCAGGACCCTCTGGAAAGTAACTCAAGATACGCCATGCCTATCAGTGAAATAAGTTTAGAAATCGGACCATTCGATCCGGAGACTATCCTTCACATATACACATGAGATGATGATGTTTTCTCAAGCTTATTGTACCTTCCTCACGGCAATCTTCATAGCCATTGAGATATCATCATATTAAGATAAGTAGAAGCGTTTATTCGCTCAAAGAGCATCTCGACTGGGGAAGTACCTCCACCTTATAGAATACCGCAGCTAAATAACTTTATTTTGTGTTCCTGTGAATAAGGTCGCCAGAGCTCATTGGTGAGATGGGAAGAATCGTTAACGCGTGAGTGATGCAAGCGTCCATATGGCTATCGTAACTGCTTACCATCAGGTGGGTCAAATGTTTGTTTACCAACTTCGTGGGAAAAATATCACATCGGTTCATCAAAGTCATGCGTCGTGAATTCGTACGTAAATCTATAGAGTTGAAGGAATTCTGTACTGCATACAGTTCAGCGGGATGCATGTTCAAGACATTGCGAAGCATCTCATTGTACGTATTTCCGTACATTCTTAAATTTTAACCGACTTCAAAAAAAGGAGGAGGTTCTCAATTCGAATCAATTTTTTTAATTGTTGTTACCTCATAACTCCGTCATTTATTAACCGATATGGAAAATTCTTTTTTATTTGAAAGGGTACGCTTCCCGTTTGGTCCCATTGTTATCAGATCAGGATTTGATTACTTCTTAATGTACTTTGAAGTCAGTTTAAGGTTTTTGTAAAACAGTCCAATTATTTAAGTACTAAGTAATTCGTGTGACATCATTTAGTTCCGGTACACACCTCCATTCTAATTCCTGACATCATTGCGAAATTTTAATGTAACTCCTTATCTTAATGATAAACTTGGCGCCGCTTAAACGATTATACCGAAATATTTATTCAATGATTCATTCTATTAATAAGTAATTTGTAATATCTTAATTCGGACATTGTTTATCTAACTTGAATTAAGGTGAGGGCACATATTTGCTTCCGATTGAAACGTGCGTATTTTTGAGTATTTTGGAATAATTTGACCTTTATTTACTAGACTACTAATGATTCATTTGACTTTATTATAAATCAATTTAATCGCGAAAATTGTATTAAACTGCAGTTCAAATTCCTAATCAATGAAGCAAAAAACTGCATAAAAGTTGGCATAAGATTATTAAATATACTTTCTTGACGCATATAATATTTTTTCGGTTAACGTTAGCTTAAGTTCGTTACGTATCGTAGCATACATCTACGTACCATTGTCTGCATCTACCTTTAACCACACCTAATTTTAAAGGCATTGCATTAAGGGTTCACAAATCCCAGTATTTGTCGTCTTAGCCTGACTTGTCAATGAACGGTAAAAATCAATGACCCTGATTTTTTCATTCTCTCTTCAAGGCAATGATATTGAGTAACTAATGGCCAGGATATAGTAACAATGAACCATTTTAGGTCGAAAGGAAATATATCTCGGCTATTTTAAATAGCTATCAGGAAGATAGGTACCTTATTGACATGTTTATTTATCCTATGCGACTTGAACTAAATTCGTCACAAAATAAAGATGATTGTTTATGGATTTAGCAACTGCGCGTGCTGACCGATCAATCACACGACCAGTTCGTCAAGCCATCAGCTACTACTGAGAATACTGGACTAAACTACCCGATAGTATTTGGCTCCTGGCTGTTACTGTGTCATTTCTAATTATCGCAGTCAGCCCGTGGAAACCATTGCCGGCTTAAACATTTCAGATATCTTTGAGAATTTTGAGGAAGTAACACGTCTTGTAAAATAGTCTTTATAAGGTGCAGACAGACCGCACCGTGCCGAACTTTTGAGTCTGTGAAAATATAACCAATACAATTCTAAGCAGTAACGCACACGACGCGCAAAAAGTCCGGCGCACAACCCTTTGTATTCACACAGACTTTTTGTGTACGGAAAACTAAAGTCTGCGGTGCACCTGGTACAAAATAATTAGTTCCCGTTGTATATCTTTTTAAACTACAAAGTAGCATACAAGCGTACTGCCAGATGATAAGCAGTTAACTATAGACGCTTGCAACACCAGAGGCATCACTCGTGTTTCCGACCCTACAAAAATCTCTTTAAGGTGGCCCTCTGTGGCCGGCGCAACTTCAACGCAAGCATAGTCTAAAAGCTTGTTGTTTCATCCAACGTAATGTTTGACTACGAAAAAAGAGAGACAGCATCAGAGCCGTCGGTTATCAGTTGGTATATTCCGCTGATCACTCGCGGCCGCTTCGCTAGGTCGTCATTCATGATTTCGAATTCATAAAACTTGTTCCAGGAGTATACTTCTTGTGAAAAAATCTTACAAGTTTGTGAAAAAAAAGTTAGTTATTTAGAATCTCCAATACATTTGCAAGCCTGGTATCTAAATGTTTTCTTTACTTTTACAATTTATAGGTACATCAGATATGGCCAAAGTTCAGGCAAAAACGCTGTTTTTCGGAGGCTTTGACTGCATTTGTTTCACACTTTTTTTAAATTACGCCTAGATACACGGCTAGATATAGTGCACAAGATACTAATTTGTTCAAAACATCTAACGAAAAATGTTTAACAACGCCATAATAAGTACAGGGGTTTTGTATAAAAAGTATGACGAATTGAGTCCTCTTAAACCCTTTTTGAAGAACTTTTGCTACTCCCTTGGGAAAACCACGGCGGAGCTCATACGTCGATGGCGAGAGATGCGATGGTAGAAGGTAGCCGTGGGCATGTCAAACAATTCTTTAGAACACTGTCCACTGTACAAGCGGTAGATCACACATAAGGAGGCAAAGTCTCTCACTCTCCTCAGACTAAGGGGATCTTAACCGCTTGTGAGATCGGGATCGTTGACAATTCTCATTGCACGAGTCACGACGTTCTGGCAAAGTTCATTCAAATTCGTACAGCCATTACGGCATGATTAACTAACAAACATACAAACAAACACATTACCTTGCTGGTGCTTCTTATTGTCTTCTGTACCAGTAATAACTCTTTTTTACATTACAAGCTTTTATTTAACTTGCAATGTATGTATGTATGTTTGTTCGGGTGGAATCTTGCAAGTCGAATTTTACCCACTTCCAGTGATCGGATTGACTTGATAGTTGGTATACATTAGTATATTGGATGACAATGCAAGTACAGTCAACAAAAAGTACAGTCACTCAAAAAAAAGCTTGTATAAAAATGAAATTTTTAACAAAGAACTTATTTACTTTGACTTTTTAAAGATGTCTGCTTCTATCAGTGCCATAGACTGATTAGTTATGACATGATTTTGTAAATCTTCTTTCGCATTAAGGAATACAGTGCAAGTTTGATTAAAATTATGAATTCTTTTACTGAAAGCAACACGAATGTTTGTACCATGAGACTAATGTTATTTACCTTGACACTGCTGTATCTAGAAGACCAAAGGTCTGTCAATGACGTCATCAAGCTTACGTCATCGTTGTTAATGTTCACAAGGTGAGTAAAACGTCAATAGAATTCACAGAAGTAATAAAATTCAATCAATTAGTAGTTAGTTTAGTTAGTTTGTATTACAGAGTAACAATGAAGCGTTGAAAGTGACGAATTAGTATGTAATTAATGTCCAATGATGTAATCTTGTATGTATGTAATCTTTTTATTTAAGGATTATTGTCACTTTGAATATGGACAAGACAAAAATTATGTCTAATGTTCATATTCCGCCAATGTCGGTGACTGTTAGGAGCACTGTCCTCGAAGTTGTAGACGAGTATGTTTACCTAGGACAAATTGTCCAACTAGGTAGGTCCAACTTTGACAAAGAGGTCAATCGAAGAATCCAACTCGGCTGGGCAGCGTGCGGGAAGCTACGGCATATGTTCACGTCCCGAATACCTCAGAGTCTGAAGACAAAGGTCTTCAATCAGGGCGTGTTACTAGTGATGACATACGGAACAGAGACGTGGTCTTTTACTGCTGGCTGCATAAATAAGCTCAGAGTCACTCAGCGAGCTATGGAACGAGCTATGCTCGGAATTTCTCTATGTCCGAAATGAGGACATTCGTAGGAGAACGAAAACGACGGACATATATTAGTAAGCTGAAGTGGCAATGGGCAGGCCACATCGCTCGAAGAGCCGATAACCGCTGGGGAAGAAAGGTTCTCGAGTGGCGACCACGTACTGGAAAGCGCCGAGCAGGACATCCACCTACTAGGTGGACCGACGACCTGGTCAGAGTCGCTGGGCACCGCTGGATGCAAGCCGCCCAGAACCGTTCGAAGTGGAAGTCAATGGGGGAGGCCTCTGTTCAGCAGTGGACATCCATAGGCTGATATGATGATGATGAATAAACGAATAAGCTGATTTCAAAAATATAAAATTTTTGGCCAGTGTTAAGAGTTTTTTAGGGTTCCGTACCTCAAAAGATAAAAAGTCTCTCTTGTTCGTCTGTGTGTCAGTGTGTCACCATCGATTTTTTCAGAAAGGGGTGGACCTAGCACTTACAGCACATGTAAAGGAAAAATTCGAAAAAATAAAAAAAGTTGAAAATTAAAAGGGACATTTTGGTACTTTTAAATTTTGCACCTACTATTAATTTCACAGTCAATTTGAGTAAGTTTATTATTATTGTACGGAACCCTCCGTGTGCGAGTCCGACTCGTACTTGGCCGGTTTTTAATACGATAGATCAGACAAAAAAGTTTAGAGAATAAAACACGATCGACAGGGAAATCTAACGATAATCTATATGACACACAATTCGCGGAAAATCAATGTACATAACATAAACATTTGATTTCAATCCTGACCTAATTGTTTTTGACGTTTCATTAATTATTTTGGAGAAACCATTAATTTAACGTCACAGTTTATAAATTAGTAAACTTGTAACGAATTTCGTTTGCACAAAATTAATTAATTGTTACCATTAATCAATCGATCTGGGAATCGATTTCTCATTGATTACTTGGGTAAGTAACATCAATTCCGTTTTCTATCATAGTCTATGGACGGAAATACCTTAACTATGGGTTCTTTTTAAAAATATACGCGAAATATCATAATTATTATTCTTTGCGACTTTACTTAGGATTTACTGAGTGCCAATCATAATACAATTACCATAGAGTCATTACATTTGTTTACTGTATCTACGTAATAAGCTTACACGAACCTATTTACTGGAGCAATTTAATTTAAATTTAAAGGTTCAAATTAATAAAATTTAAAAACTTTTCAGCATTTTAATAGCGAATCTAATTACCGAGATATTCGAAATACAAAATCCATCCAAATTCTTAATTTAAAAGCAATAAAATTAAATCGTTCTTGGACAACCTTTATGCCCACGCTTAATAATCTTAATAATACTCAAAGCCATCGATTGGCATAATGGTGACGTTCTACGTCATCTGCAACGCTATTGGTTGTTGCAATAAACGACACGTCACGAATTTCCATTCTTGATTTATGATTGGTTGACGGACTAATGAATTATTTAATTGTTCTCGTTAAATTTGTGTCGCGGATTTAATGTACATTTATCTCGCATAGAAAAAGCTTAGGTATTTATTTCAATGTTGTTATATTTTAATTATGTTATCACTTTATAAATCTTTGTACAATAAATTGGTTAAAGTAATTGCATTTTATATGAAAAATACTATTCGGGGGAGAATGGTATTCTTATCTCCGAAGTATATAACTACAGTTGATAGTCATGTAAGTAAATATTACAGGCAAAATAGAAAGATGTGTCTAACTAGTAGAAAGAAATCATCAAAATTCCTTCACAGTTATGTGATCTGATTTTTTATCGCAATACCAAGAGCGTTTACTATCTGAAATCGGAATAAATAGGTAGATCGGAACCCTTGTTAAGTGAGTCAGACTCGCACTTGGTCGTTCTTTTTTTTATACTGTTTATAGGCCTGTGTTTGACTGCAATCTCATCATGGTAAGTGATGATGCGGCCGAAGGTGGTAAGCACACAAAGCCTAGAAGGAACTGGCTCTCAAGTGCAGCCGTCGAAACACACCGAAAGGTGCTTGGCGACAGATTTTTAGCTTGAGGGTGGTAGCCAGCCAGGCGGGTATTACAAAGTACCCTACCACCGTGCTATGGTTTCCTCACGATGTTTTCCTTCACCGAAAACTCAAGCTCATTGTAGGATTCGAACCTGGGACCTTCGTCTCGGTATTCGACGTCACTACCACTGAGCTATCATCGCCTTAAAATCTGCCGTTTCACTACTACAAGAACTATTGTATAACAAAAAAGTAACAGTGAATACATTTTTCACCTTACTCTCATGTGACAGTAGCGAAACGGCCAAGCCACATATTTTGACTACGGTGTGTAGAATTTGTGAAGTTAGGGCTTGTAGAGTAAGGGCAAGTAGAGTTATATGCTTGGCTCTACTGAAATCTGATAACTTTTTGACAGTGCAAGCTATATGTCTTGGCGGCAACATTTTACATAAAAATGTTTTTGGTGGGATATATATATCATTATCTATATATATAAAATTCAAAGTCCTGACTGACTGACTGACTGATTGACTGATATATCAACGCACAGCCTAAACCGCTGGTCCTAGAGACATGAAATTTGGAGAGTATATTCTTTGTGAAGAGTAGGTATCCACTAAGAAAGGGTTTTTCGAAATCCCACCCCTAAGGGGGTAAAATAGAGGATGAAAGTTTGTATGAAAGTCCGTCAGTTTCGAAGTTAGGATCTTCAAATTTTGTGTTTAAGCTGAAGACTGAAAATTAATTTATACGTGTCTCAGCGTTTTTAATAATTCCACCCTCGAAGCGGGATGAAGTTGTTTAGTTTTGTTTTATTGTTGTAGAAAAATATGTCATTTATTTCCTGTAGGCCACGCGGGCGAAGCCGCGAGCAGAAGCTAGTATATCATATTGAGAGAGGTAGAGCATAGCGTAATATTCGCTCAAAGAGCAGCTCGACTGGGGAAGTACCTCCACCTTACAGAATACCGCAGCCAAATAACTTTATGTTCTGTAAAGTTGTGTTCCTGCGCGTGAGTAAGGTCGCCAGGGCTCATAGGGGAGGGGGGAAAGGTCGGTAACGCGTGAGCGATGCTTCGTGTGTTGCAAGCGTCCATATGGCTACGGTAACTGCTTACCATTAGGCGGGCCGTATGCTTGTTTACCGACTTAGTTGTATAAAAAAAAAGAGTTAGTAAGCGGAATTGGCAATGGGCAGGCCACTTCGCTAGAAGAACTGATAGCCGATTGGGAAGGAAGGTTCTCGAGTGGCGACCACGTACTGGAAAGCGCTGAGCGGGACGACCTCCCACCAGGTGGACCGACGATCTGGTCAAAATCGCTGGGCGCCGCTGAATGCAAGCGGCCCAAAACCGTTCGAAGTGGAAGTGAATGGGGGAGGCCTATGTTCCGCAGTGGACATCCCCAGGCTGATATGATGATGATCCCTTAAATATCAAAATCATTATTCAGTTTAGACTTGGCACTTATGAACGTTTATAGTTGACTCTATCACACTGATTCGGAACTAACGTCCACCAGACTTCGACCAGAAATTCAACAAGGCATTTTTAATATCTCAATTTTATAAGATTTCTTTAAAGAGATAAAATAGAGGCTCGAAATGGCGCGATGGCGGGCGGAAAGCTATTTTCATATAAATGATGTTTTGCGGTAGAGCCTCTTAATACATGTAGCCTGGCCAATTAGTAACTAGTTACGGATATCTACTTCACTGTGAGATCTGTCTCGGAGACTTGAGCCCAGCGAGCGTATCTCGTCTCAATGGCGCCTGACTTGTACCTATATACAGATATTTTAATTAAAAGATTTATTTGAAGCGTTAAGTTTTTAAAACATGGGATAATGTCAATTAATCTTTCACGTCTTGCAGCTATTGTTATCTTTTCGATAAATCTGGATTTAGACGGTGTGGCGGTGTGTGACTAAACACATATTTAGGGTTCCGAATCAAAAAGGTAAAAACATTTTTAGTTTCTTTGCAATAGGAGCCGAAATAGGGGACCCAAATTTTAAAGAGGACCATTCCAATACAAGATTTTATTTTCTTTTATGTTGCATAGGTTTTGACTTATAATGAAAAATTACAAAAAGCCCAGTCTCAATTATCTTCATATTGCGATGTTCGCAAAGTCAAAAGTCTGAAATAATTATAGTAGATAGACATTACAGGAAAAAATATTTACAGTATTTTCGAAATCATCAAAATTCCTTCACAAACTTTAGCTATGCGGTTCGATTTTTTGTACAGTTAAGGCCCAAACCAAAAAAAAATATACGTTTAAGGAAGGTCGGAACCCTCGGTGCGTGAGTCAGACTCAGACACAATGAGGCATCAACGATCAAACGACCTACTTTCCTCAACAAATTACTTGTCCCGACCCAGTCACGGTCAAGTAAAGGCAACTAAATTCCCAAATGTACACGTTTCTCGGCACAAGCGGCCGGACAGATATATGAGGGCGGAACATAGACCGACAAGATAAAGGAGTGGTCTCTATTTCAGAACACGTCCAATGTACGCATACGCACTGGGGTGATTACAGGCTGCGATTTATTGAGCCGCCCGTTATTTGACGAGTTGTAAAAATGATTTTCTATAAACTTAGATGCGTCAAGATTATGTAGATCCATTAATAAATATCCTGGGTAATTTTTTACCATCTGATGTACCAATTTGAACATTAAGTACACGATTTGACATGTATTTTGACCATAAAGGTATCATAGGAAAACTCCTCATTATATCCAGACTAGGAATAAATATGTCAACGTTTGTCCTTGATGGAAATTGAATCCATCGCATATGGTGTGCAGTCAAGGTTTCCAAATCTAAAGTGAAGAGCCAGAGAGCGTATACGGCTCTTCACTATCCAACCTGTATGAAAATAGCTTGCACTTAAAAAATCAATGAATAAAAGTCATAAAAAAACAAATTCTGCGTGATTCCATAGAACGTGCAACTGCGTCATCTTTCTATCCCAGTGCGTATACGCTGTGAACAACGTAACACATTTGGATAGCGAATATCGATCTGGTGCGCCATAAAGCATCAAGTTCGTTACGATCATGTCTACGCTTGTTTTATTGTCAACACCGTCTATATATTGATGTACTGTTATAAATGTCTATATTTACACTGGGTTGCTTTACTAGACATACTGTTCTAACGGGATGAACTAGGGCTATGGCTATGTCTAGCATAGTTACCTCTACTTCGAAAGCAGAAGGAATTTCCCTCTTAAAAAAATTAGGAATACATACATACATACACTCGAAAAATATAACCCTCCTTCCGGGTCAGTCGGGTAAAAAATTAACCGCCTTCAAAGTACACTAAGAAGTATGAAATAACTTTTCTCACACTGTTTTGAAGTCAGCGAAAGAGCATGACATGTTCTATAGCAAAATATTTAGCTGACTTCAAACAGTGCCAGATAAGAGTTATTTCATACTTTTTAGTGTACTTTGAAGGCGATTTAATAATTTTGATAATTAGATTTTATTTTTCAATTTTGAGTTTCGTATATGCATTTTCAATACTTCTCAAGATTTGTCAATGACCGAGGATGTGAATATCATTGATAAAATTTCGACAATATTGAATAAAATGCTTCAATCGCAATGTTTCTGCTGGTTTCCGTTGAGGAATTCCATCATATCTTCAATTTCTATGGTCAGATCACGATAAAATTTATATGGGACTACCTCGGGATCTACCTTGACACAGTTTAAACGATCTAAATCGCATAAGCCGTTTCCGAGTAATCGGAGAACATACAAAAAAAATATATACATACAGTCAAACCTAGAACCTTCTGCTATTTTTAACCGACTTTCCTTTAGCTTTCGTTAATTTAGTCCAGAAGAAAGTTCAAGGATATGTATGCGGATTTTAGGATAAAATTTTGTCAATAGGATACGGCAGGATCAGTGAACTGATTTTGGTGATTAGTAAACTGCTACTTCTCAATACTGAAAAGCTTTACTCAATAATACAAATAACTATTCGCCTAAGAATATCAATGGCCCACTTCATTCAACTAAACCTTTATTGAAACCGACTTACAAATATTAAACTATCGAAATGGAATTACTTGACTGGTCCACTTGCCTAATCCCCACATCCTAAGGCATTCCGAGATAATGGTGCAGACACTAACTTTTGAATAGTGCTCAGACGACCTTCTTTTATCAGCATGAATCTTAACATGACATTATCTGGTGGTTATTAGCATTTTGCAAAACACCCAGTGAAGGCGATACGATGCGAGTGTTAAGCGATATCTTTATAGCCATTTTATGACCTTCCAGCTCCCTGTGGTTTCACCAGGGTCTCGTTCGGGATATAAGGTCTTTTTGTCCCAAAAATATCTCAAAATCACGTCGACTCATTACTTCGTTGCTGCGTGTAAGAAATACAAAGTCAAAGGCAAGGCCCTAGTAGGGAACTTCAAAGGTACTGAAGTTAACACCACTTTAGAAGTCAGCCTTTAACTGAGAAGAACCGGCAAGAAACTTAGCAAAGTTAAATTTTTTATGTATTTTTTGACGATTCTGACTATATTAGCTATTACAACCTTCGAATTCATAATAATTTGCAGGAATTTATCGATAGGGATAATAATCATTCTGTGATCTCCCGAGCTTCTAAAAGCTGCAGCGGTTATTTGGGCTTTTCACTCAGAAGTCTTTACCTAAGTCCCCGCAAACTCGGTGCGATAATAGTTTATGTGAAGGTGTCATCAACGCGATACGTAAAATCACAGATAAGAGCAACGCACCTCAACGGAACGGTTTAGTATAATTATTAGGCGCTAAAGGTATATTTATGTTTGTTACGTACTGATTATGATGAAAATTTACTTCGATATCATAGTATTATAATGTATAGCTCGCGTTCTAGCTAGCACAGGATAACAGGCAGATAAATGCGTGTGGCGCCGCCTATACCCAGTTGCATTGATTAATGACTTATTATTAGTTAGTTTTATGTTGTCAGACCCTCCGAGCCGGCTAATGACTTTATTCAATTACCTCCCGAGTAATGAGTTTAAATATTTGTGTTAAGTGAACATTCCTAAACTAATTACCGTATTAGTAATCGAGCTTACTATAACTGTTCTATAAACGGCTTGTTTTTGAAGTAAATGGGACTGAGAAATGCACAATATTAGTTTAGTGCATAGTTTCAAAGAGGCACCAAAAATCTGTTTTATTAAGACTTATTTTTGTCAGTGTCGAGTTAAAAGTTATGTTTTTTTACATGGTCATTGTCCCACCAAGTCAGATTTGAGTAAAATGGTGACCGTTCCACATTTTTAGTATATTTTGTTCAGCAACTGACAACCAACCTAACATATTGATCAGTGCTCTTAGCGAAATAGCTCATTGGTGCTCAAAAAATGGGTGATCTAACGAAAATACTTCCTTTTATAATAAAACTGTAAATTTTTATCGATAAGTTTTACTAAACATCAAAACAATAGAAGCTACAAAACCATCGGTGCTCAAAAGGGTCAAATCGGTGATAAAAAAATTGGTACTCAAATGGGAATGCTTCCCTTTTACAGTCTGCACACTAACTCACCAAATTTTCACCGTAATCGGATGAAAGAGACCTATTAGGAACCCATACGTTACAAGCAGACAAGAACGTTTATTTTTAAAAGTTATTTAGTTTCACCTGTCCGGAGTCTGTAATCAAATCTAGCATGTTAAAGACCCACTTCCCAGTGTCCAATTGAGCTATTTGGTATACATTAGTATATTGGATGACAACGCACAAGTACATACAACAAAAACTACAGTCACCATAAAAAACTTGTATTCAAAATAAAATGTTTACCAAAAACTTGTTCGAATTTTGCATGGATTTAGATTTTCTTTTGCGCTATATGAGAGTAAACAAACGTAATGTAAAATATAGTATTAAGATAAGGATCTTCACACTTCATTGTACATTAATATTTATTCCAGTATAGCTACTGTTTACTAATATGTCGCGGAAGAGGTAAATAATCGATTACTATGCTCCAACGTGTAATCGATTATAATTGCAACCCGATTATGCGCAGGATTTATTTGTTTCATGTGTACGGTATGACGCGTGTGTGTCATTAAATTTGATGGGTAATTTGATATTCGATGCTGTTAGCACAATGACGCGCGGTATTGTAATACCGAAAACGCTTTTAATTTTAATATTTACGTTAGTACGTACAAACGTATTACTTCACAAAAAAAATTAGAGGTTATTTTTTTTAAATTAATTTCATTGCAAAATATGTACTACATTTTTTTTTTATGTAGGTACATTATAAATAATAAAAAAATTAACGCAAACTTAATGTTGTGTTACTGCGCGTGAGTAAGGTTCCCAGTGCTCATGGGGGAGGGGGAAGGGTCGGTAACACGTGAGTAATGCTTCGTGTGTTCCGCGTCCATACGGTCCATATGGCTACGGTAACTGCTTATCACCAGGCGGGATTACCGAATTTGTCGTATAAAAAGTCTAATGGTGCAAGAGTATTTGTCCTCAATCCCCATGAATTTAATGTATAAGGAAGACCAAAACCTAGAGGTCAAAGTTAACTCATAATACTGATAATAAATAATTTTATTGAAATTGCGCGGTGCGAGACTGCATTCAAAATCACGCTACAAAGTGCGCTAACGTCGATAACTATCGTATTAAATAACTTATTCATTACATTACGCAGTCAATGGGGTAACAAAGTATCTATTATAATAGTTATATATTATTAAACTATACAATTTAAGCCTGTAATAGGTAGTAAATGTACTCATTTAACTGCAATCTAAATTTTATTACTGGTTATAGTTTATAGTACGCTCAGAGCGTGTTGCGAGTTTGTTAGTAAATATTAATGTCATAGCCGGGGAAAATAGGGTCAAATATCGAATATTATGGACAACGTTCGTGTGGTTTTCCGGCCCTCTAGGCACATGTGCCACTGCCAGCGATGAAGCGACTTGCAACCGACTAACAGTGGGATAGTGGTTCAGTATTACAGGAACGCCAATTAGCCACTGTTGAAATGTAAAACGAAACGGTGCATTATTTATTTATGGACAACCAACAAAACTAACACTTACAAATGGATACAATATCATAAAATTGAAGGTTGCCACTGCATTCAAAAGTGGATTTATTTATTTTAAGCTATAATAAGAAATATGCTACTCTAATGAAATAATGTAAGTCAATCAATTAGACAATTTAAATGTAATACATACTTATGTGAAGTTACATATTGAACCAATGCAAAGAAAATAAAGTTATGAGGAGGGAGAACATAATTTTAAGGTTATTGAATCTGAAATAGTTTTATGATTTCGTTTTTAAATTTGTTACTTTCTACTAATTCGAAATCGCTCATTAAAAATCTTCATATCAGCCACGTATGTCCCTAGTACAATACGTACATCCTCAGTGTGGACTAACGATACTATTCACGTTGCGTTACACCAACAATGCACCTTTAAAAATAAAACTACAGATGCAAATAGTATTATCAAAGCATAGAAGTTTAAACGTAGGTTGACGCTAACTTCGAGCTGGATGATACAGACAAGTCCTATCTCATAGAATGTACAACTGTGCTGCCACCAAGCTAAATAATCACACATATCCCAGTGGTGGTCACGCTGATCAGAACATCGCCACGCGTCGGCGGTGGGACAGGTGCTTTACGGAATTCATAGGCTAATACGAAAAACATTAACCGACGGTAACCTCGAACATAAAAAAACATAAGTTGCATTTATTAGCTAAATCAACCATGGATTGAATTTTAAAGCTGAGTTATTTATAGACAGGTTTAATCTACTTATACTATACTATGAAGAAAGAGTACGAATCTACTGATTCGATTCGGAAAACTACAAGCACAGAATAATTAACAGTAAGTATTCAAGGAAACTATATTGTTCACGAGTGGTATAGGCTACAATTCATCTAAAAACACGGGTAAAACAGCGGGGCTTTTATTGTGCAATGATACATGTAACCCTCCTTTTTACGATATATAAGCAAAAGGATGCTATATAGATTTGAATCGATTTATATGTATTAGTAGCTTACACAATGTATGAAATTGCATGATTGCGATTTGTCGCGAAATAAAAGAAATGTTACGTACAAATTACTACTGAACCAATCAAATCAGTCAGGAATAGCAAATGATAAACTAGTAATTAATATCGCAAGTAATTTCCAATTAATGTTATAAATGCAAATTAATCGATTATTCATGGATAGGACACGATCAATGCGCACACAGTGATCGAATGATAAGACGTCGATCGATTTAAAATCGATATAATATGTGCGCGGGCGCCGCGCGCCGTGTTTTTGTGACGCCGGCGCCTGGTAGCGAACTGCTTACCGACTAATGAGGTTATCGCGATTAGTAGGGACTACATTTTTGCAAGTTTTTTTATTTTTATTTTAAATTCGATGGGCTTGCGTTTGGCCACTGACCCGCCCGGAAGGGGCGATGACGAAGCCGAAGATGAAACACGCTTACCCAGAAGAAACCTATTCACTCTGGCCTTGAAAGTACCTAGATTGTAAGCGTCAGGAAATAAAGACGCCGGAAGCAAGTTCCACTCCCTTGCTGTCCGCATTAAAAATGAGGATGCAAAACGCTGTGTCCGTATATTCGGTATGTCAACAACGTACGGGTGAAAATTTTCCCGGCGTCTTGTGGTTCGGTGTAAAAATGGGGATGGTGGAATAAGGTTAAACAATTCCTGCGCACACTCTCCAAAATATATCCTGTAGAAAACCGATAAGCAAGCAACCTTTCTTCGATGGTCAAGGCTCATGAGTTTCGCCTTAATTAAAGACTCATCTCCAATTAGTTTCCTGGCTCGGCGATCTATTGAGTCGAGGGGCTCAAGCTGGTACTTATACTTAGCTGATCCATCCCAAAGATGGCAGCAGTACTCCATGCATGACCGGACTTGTGCTTTATAAAGTTGGAGCAACTGCCCAGGCGTGAAGTACCGCTTGACCTTAGAGAGGAGAGGAAGTATTATGAAGAGGATGGGAAAATGTGTTGTGTTAGGAATTAAATGGATGGTATGGAGGCAAGAAAGATGCCACAGGAAGATGCTAATGGTGTTTCATAAGTAAAATGTTGTCTCGCCTAGTTAAGTGTAGGCTTTTGTATAAATATTATTTTGTCATCGTTTTTCATTTGTGCGGATTCTTCAGTTTTAGTGTATAATGGGCGACAAAGCCCAATTAAATTGATAAAAAAAATGTGTAACGAAATGGCGCAGCATTCGGCAATAGAGTCATTTGTGACGCTCTAAGTGGCTACCAGGATCTAATCTGACCATTTTCGGAACTAGTGCTAGAGTCATGCTTTTAATTATGATGCCTGAATTAAAATGGTCTTATTTCTACTACGTATTTAAGTAAGGTTTCCCTTTTTAAATCGTTTAGGTATTTATAATTTACTGGTGTATTGGTTTTGATTAATTTCTCATACTACATGATTAAATGCGTGAATGATAAGATTATGAACTTAATCGTACCTAAAAAGTAGTTATTACACCGTAATTGCTTGTCAAATATCGTGTCTCAGTAAAGCGTAGGTACAAGGTTTTTATGGTTAGAATAACTTTTCATATCATCGCGCAAAAATGTTTTTTTAATTGAGCCATGAGCTAAATCATTTAAAATTGCTCCGGGTGGCCTTTTAAACTGTATTATTTTTTCCGTATTTTTTTTCAGTTGTAAGTTGTTTGCCTTGTGATACCAATATTTTGTTCACAATACTCAATATGATTCAGCTTGTATATTAACATTTTCCTTACTGTCCTTCCTTAGCTGATTACTTACCATGATATTATGACATGAATATTATACAATTATCGTGGGGTAATCCATTCATATTCAATCACTGCTAATGACCATCATTAATTATCATAGAGACACGTGTAATAACACTTTATGAATAGTCATATCCGTTTCAATTTTGAATTATTAATGCTGCGCGTGAGTTTATGATTAAGAGACAAGATTCTATTATTTATGATAATATGTTCCGATTCTAACAAGATTTTTTAAGTTTAGATATGTTGTCTTGTATTTGTGTCTATGCCTTATTCGTTGTTACCACGGCATCCTTATTTTAAAGACCCTATGAAGTTGCTAAATGTGATAAAGATTTGTCCAATAGCTTTTTCGTCCTTATTTAAGACCTTATTTTTAGAGCAGCATCGCTCTTTTCTGTCATATGCTATGTCTTATCTGTATCTACACTACACTGCAATCAATTATAACTTAGATAGCGGTCTGGCCTGCGCTTTATTCTATTTTAATTGTTCAGTATAACATTTCTGGCCCTAGCTCTTCCCTTTCCTTGCTTCATTACTATCTATCTTTAAATCATAAATTAATAAAATGGCGACATATAGTTTCTCTTTTATTACCTGCATTCACATTTCCAGTGCGTTGGGTTTCTAGCACCTTTTGAATAATTTTTTTTATCCAATCATTCAGTAATTTTGACGTAAAATTTAACAAATTCTGCACATGGAGGAGACCACCGGGCGGGGAGCTATTTGGGGGTGCCAACGCATCAGCATGGCTATCCAAAGACGAAAAGCTGCCAGCCTTCTGGGAACCTTGCCGCTAAACGGATGCAGCGGCAGACTTGAGGAAATTTTCTCTATATAGATTGTATTTTGTACATATTTGTTGTAAATAAATATAATGATATCTAACATACCAAACAAATAATAGAGTCGAAAATACTCAAAGAAAATTTCTATAACAACTACTGACAACCTAATTAAATACAGTCTGTTGTTTATCAAATCCAACATAACAGACACCTAGCCAAAACCAATTGATCAAACCCAATCGTACACATGGTAAACAATTTTAGTCCAGAGATACCATTAGCATTCTGGTTTCTATTAATCAGAGTAACATAAACTAGATAGCGTTTGTGAACGACCTTCTAAGGCTAAATCGTGACGTTTATTTTGCAAGTACGCGCATACCTGAATTGCTAAACGCGCTGAACGTCGAGTTTTGACCGAATAAAGTCATGATAAATCCCGAGGCGCTAATGAATGGTTTGACAAAGATGGTAGTACCTCAGAAATAAAATAATGGCTTCCAAAGAGTTATAAAACAGAGAATGAGTCATAAATAAGTCGCTCTATTTGCCTTTGATTTAGAGAAGGTAACAACAGAATAAAAGGAGAAAAATTTAATTGCCGAACTCTTCTTGATTCATGGCAGTAATAAGTAGTAGTTCATAGACAATGTAGACAATAGGATTCCAAGAGGCACTATACTTATACTTAGCACACATCTGTTTGGTCTGATTATTTATCTCAATAACAATAAGCAATGATAACGCAGTAGTAATCACATCGACTGCCTCGAAGTTCGTGCTTTCGGCAATGGAAAACATCGTAAAGATATCATTGAACGGTGGTAGAGTAATCAATAGTATCCGCCAGCCTGGTTACTGCACTCATGTAAAAAAATGAACATTTAGCATCTATCTATCTCTCTCTGTATTTCGGCAGTTACATTTGAAAGCCAGTGTCAATTCTCCCAGTATTGCTAACTTCCATAGAAGACGATGATAAATATCATTAGGATCAGGTGGATCATTTATCTGTTTGTCAACCTATACTATTAATATTCCTATAACATCTTCAACTAGGTACATAGCAACTAGGGGAAAAGTACAGTTTTGTCAAGCCCCAGGAATGGCCATCAATTTTAAACCACAACTAGAACTTGCAAGTAAAGGTAGTCGTAACCTGAAATGATTTTCACGTGTCGACTATTACCAGACAACCAGATGTGTTGGTAGGAAGGTCAATGTCGATTGGATTAGATAACCCGATAGATCCAGAGTTTGCCGGTGATATCGACCTGGTATCACGATGGATCGAAGTCATAGAGTTAGAAAAAGTTAGGAATAGAGATTTCTATGATTACATCTAACTGATAGAAGAGACTGGGACACAAAATGTTGGATATTACGATTTCGCAGTTACAAAGGATATTATGGTCGAAGATGAAACATGCAGATATGCTAGTAAACATTCACTTGAAGAAAAGATAGGCTAGCGAAAAACTTAGCTAGTATGTTGTATTCACAAATAGCTATGGCTGAATAAGAAACGACAAAATTTATTGACTGAAATGTAATTTTAGGTAAAATCTATGCTTTATAAAATAACTAGATGTAGCATCTAAAGTAGTCATACTAGCTTTTTTTACATATGGTCTAGGATTATGTATTTATTTCAAATACCTAGCGACGATTTAGATTAAGTCTTGTCTAAACTTTCCTAGCTCTGCAAACCCTACCTTACACAACACGGATGCGTCCATTTTACAACTTGTGGCCAAGTGGTTTAGTGTGTGATCATGACCCGGTCATACAATGCCGATACAGCCGGTGCGATCATTGGACACCCTCACCTTGACCAGATCAACTGGCAAGTCTGTTGACCCCGTCAGGGTTTGACGGAGTTCGACAGTTTGGTTAGTAAGGGAAAGAGTTTCAGGTGTAGTTACTATACTTTACCAAGGTATTTTGATTGGGGCCTTGCTATCAGAAATATGGTATTCAAGTTACTTATTGATATTTTGAACTTTTTTGAGTATTTCTATCTAAAAACTGTGTAAAAGTTCAATTAGTATTCTTGCCCTATAGGTTTATTGGACTAATTCACTATGACTAAAATTTTCACCAAATAAATTTGTTTTATTATCTCAAGAGATTTGCATTCCATTTCTCTACAAAATCATTCCAGTTTTTAAATAGGTCTGACAAGAATGTACCTATAGATTTTTAATCTAATTTGTGAAGTACATCTTAGCCACTGTCCTTGAAGACATTCAATAATCCTTTCTAGCCTCTACTTAGCTGAGATTTCAAATCTAACTCAGTTTATACTAGTGTTGTCTATCAGTCGATATCCTGTCGATAAACAAACTCATAATATTGGCAAATTGACAAGCTAATACTCACAATGGTAACGTGTCTATCGATAGCATTTCGATTATTGTTTTAGCGATTGGCAACAATTCTACGAAAGGTCTATCTAGTGTTACTATAATATTGTCTTGATCTGTTTTAAGAATTGGTTTCATAATTATTCTGTCGATACAACAAACATTTTCGTATATTGATACTTCAACACTTTGCGATGATTTATAAATAGCCGGGATACTAGCTAGATTTTCAGTATATTCGTCTAGTGGTAAAAGATATCAATATAGTGAATAAAAAATCCAAAAGATTCATCAATATCTGGGGGCACGGAAGTGCCCCCCGCCAAGACAGCCAAGCGAAGCGAAAGGGCACTACCTACCTTTTTTCGAAGCGCTTCGTCGTTTTTTCGAACCCTCATAACTTGGGTTTGGATTATACCAGATAAACAAAATTCTCAGGACATGATGTCAATAGTAAACTTATTAAATATATTAAGTTTCAATAATATTGCTCTTATACTTTAGATTTTATTGATATCTAAAAACCCCGATTTCGTCACTGACTCACTGATGATCATCAAAACTCATAGGGTACTTCCTGAAGTCCTAGAAAGCTGAAATTTGAACAACCGTTGAAAACACAAACAACAAAAAAATTATAAAACTTGGAAATTTCAAACAAAAAAAAAACATAAGCAACTTACAAAAAGAAGTGAAATCCCACCAAAAATATTTATATGTAAAATGTTGCCGCCAAGACATATGGCTCGTACTGTTTAATCATTATGTATTTGTTACTTGATCCTATTGAGAAAGCTGAGTCAAGTCTTTAAACCAACTCCTATTAATAGTAATTTTATGATAACTATCGAATTTTATCAACCCTAAACTCTTACAAACGATCTATGGACATCTTGACAAAGTGGGTACGCGGTCTTTTCGTAACTTATACTCTATGCAAAACGAGCTGTAATTAACTCGAAGTTTACAATTTTAGATCCTATTTCTAATACTGATAAGGTTAAAAATATATATGGAGTCTTGTTTATTAGTTCTGACAATCAATTGAGAAGCCAAACTGAATAATTAGCATGAACATTATTAATGAATTTATTGGATATGAATTTAATTAATATCTATCTTTAGAAATGGTTGTAAGGTTTTGTTTTGATTAAATACAGCTTTTATCTCGATTTAAGTTAATTATAATAAAGTTTCTTTCGAATGTTTTTTTTATAAAGCGAAAACTCTTAAATAGAGAGATAAGTATCGAGAATTTTGTCTCTTTTTATTTTTAATGAAGAAAGTTTCCGAAATCATTATTAAAATTCTTGATGATAAAATTATCCTGTACGCCGTATGCCAAAAATTGATTATTATTTAGTGTTAAAGCCCATACAGGCGGTTAATCATCTTTGATGTATGACACGGTCGTCGAATCGGCGTGCGCGCACGCGTGAAAGCGCCGTTTTATGTGTACTGCCTTATTTGGTCATCGGTTTTCGGGTAATCGTGCACGAAAGAACAATGATTTAATATTTTTCGGTACAAACTTTGATGTTAACGATCGGGCGGTGTTTATTGACAGTATTTTGAAGTTTGTTTTTTAATAAATGGGCTTGAATTTGCCCTTGACCCGTTCATAAAGGACGATGAAGAAGCCTAAAATGGAGCACGCTTACCCAGAAGAAACCTATTCTCTTTGGCATTACAAATTCCTATATTGTAAGAGTCAGGAAACACAGACGCCGGAAGCAAATTTCAATCCCTTGCTATAAGAATAAATCGTGTTTAATTGAGACCGTATAATGATAAAAAAGGTATCAGCTCTTTGATTTCAGAAGACAACAGCAATAAACCAACCAGACAATACTCACAAACAATCTATTTATAAGAATTAACCATTTTACTATTTGACACTTTTGCTCTCGCCTAGACTTCAAGGCAAAGCTCCTGTATTTTTTTAACTTTACGAAATATCGTAAAAATGCTCGTCGTCGGTAACGATACGTCGTAAATTATTATTTTTTATAAAAGTAATCATACACCTGCGAACCGTTATGAACTATATAAGGCGGTGTTAAAATAAAAACGGTGAGGTGTGAACTCGATAAGTAATCGTTGGTGTTTTATTAGGCTGGCAATTTCACCAGCATTCCACAGGGCACAACTTTAAACCACCATCTCTAATTATAAATTGGTCAACATTTCCAAAAAATAAATACATTTATAGAATAGACTAAGGTGTTAACCACAGGTTTTTTTCACCATTAACCGGAGTAGTTAATTAGCTTATAATTTATTCTAAAAAATTTACAGTATTAGCTATGCTTATATGCTTATATGCTTATGCTCGTGAAAGTACTTTTGTAAACCAAGGTTGTCTCTATCATTAAAATTCTGGTGCATGTATTGTGTTTATGTTACTAGAACAACTGCCAACCGCTGCCATGCTCAGACTTATGACAAATATGTTTGGCAGTCCTTATGAGACAATGTGTGAGTCTTCGATTTAACTTACAGTTGGCTACTTCACGGCAATTTAGTACTGTCAATGAGCTGTCATAATTGACATTTCGACAAAGATTTATTAATTGTAGGTGCCTTTGGTTTTGTAAGCTACCCGTATTAAGTTCTATGCTACTAGGAGGTTAGAACAAAACATTAATATCTAATTCACTTTGTGAATCACTCTTTCAATGCATTTCTGAGACAAGGATGAAATGATTTTTCAAAATTGTACCCCTAAGGGGGTGAAATAAGGAACGCGGGCTAAACTGCATGATGTAAGGTTTTGTGGGTGTAAATCATACACCAAAATATCGAGGTCTTATTTTTGTATGTAAGAGCGCCACTATTAATTTGAATACTGTCAAAGTATGCAAATTAAAGGTTAATAATTCTAACGTCAAGAATACCTGCCATGCAAACGCGGCGTATAATATTGATAAATGCCGTATACCCCATTGTGTACTCAAAGCTAAGAACCCATTTCATAAATCGGTCAAGATATAGCGAAATTTCTAGTTAAAGTTCTCATATGCTCATAAAGCTGGCACATTCAAGGCTTTTTTATATTTTAAGAGTATTGTAATAAACCACAGCGGTGCATGGTGGTAGCAATTACTAGTTTTACTGAGCCACTCGTCCATTGCTAATAAATGGAGCAGGGTGTGTTCTGTCTCTGAGGACAATTCTTTGCAACTTGCAATTTTTAAAGCGAATTTCTTTATGTTTTTACTACAGGCATTAAAACTTAAACTAAATATAGGAGTTCAAGCTTTTGTATATTTCAATATCCATTCTCGGAAACCATTTTACTTTTAAATTAAAATCTTGGATATTGTATTGGATAATATGAACTGAATTATGATTATGCCACAAGACGCCGGGAAAATTTTCACCCGTACGTTGTTGACATACCGAAAATACGGACACAGCGTTTTGCATCCTCATTTATAATGCAGACAGCAAGGGAGTGGAACTTGCTTCCGTTGTATGTGTTTCCTGACGCTTACAATCTAGGAACATTCAAGGCCAGAGTGAATAGGTTTCTTCTGGGTAAGCGTGTTTCATCTTAGGTTTCGTCATCGCCCCTTATGGGCGGGTCAGAGGCCAAACGCAAACCCATTTAATACAAAAAAACTTGTTACTTGAGACATATTCCGGCACATAATAATTCTTAAACCATTCTATATTTTTGACAAACTTCAACAACCTATCGGATTGTTTGTAAGTTGCCCAAAATAATTTAGAGCTAGATCAAGAACCACAAGATCAACAACTTTGTTACGCTACCGTATAAAAACGACCCTGACTTAACCAGATTTAAAGCTAATAACATAATTAGCAATAAATACCTCACCTACCGCAGGCCTGGTGAAACAAAAAGTAGAAAGACGCTAATAACACATGTTTAGTGGCACCTTCTTTGCTAACACCGTATCATTACGCAAATTACTGGTGTTTTGTCCGTACAGACACAAAACGCTTATGTTATACTGACTCTATGACAACTGGAAGAGTGAAGTAAGAATTTACAAACTCAAGTAGGTATTTTTTACGGGAGTGAAGTGCTAATTCAAAATTAATCATTATATCTATGGGCCTCGAGACTTTAAAATGAATTTGCACAACAATCCCAAGCCAATTACATGTATCAGTTTTCGGGAACCAAAATCTACAACTGATAAGAGCAAAAACAGAGGTATACAAAGAATATTATTTGCTTGTCCTTCTGAGTCTTTCTTTCAGGAAGTTACCAGTCAATCCTTAATCACCATTCAATACAGTGAGTAGAAACGCTAGTAATTGCTTACTTAAACCAATATGGCTTCTGCTTATTAAATTTAAATACAAATCTTTCTTTAGGATCTGTAATGCCTGTGCCATTGGCGCCATAATACTATGGTGTTATGAATACAAAACATGGTATACTTAAGAACGGGATTATTCGCAAGAGTGACATTGTAAACAAATCAACATCGACTGAGCTATGGAGGTCGGTGAACGGTTCTCTTAACTTATTATTCCAAATTCCAAGTTAAGGACTTAGCATGATGATAGAAAGAGATACCATACAACTAGTAATAGAAGTAAAAGATACTGGAAGCAGGCGTAATCCAGGGGCCAATGATCAAGCCAAGATCAGTACAAAGATTTGGCTGCATAGGAAAGATATTTCTGATAATGAGTGAGAGTCTTTAGATGCTTGCTTTCTGTTTTTTTCCGAGATCGGGAATTTATCTCATGTTTTATTCGCGGATATTATCTATCTATGTGCCATGTATCATCTAAATACGTTGAGCCATTACGACAAGATTGAGGAATATACATCCACAAAACGTATACAAAGAAGTTCAAAGAAGCAATCCAACTTCATCTATCAGTGTTCAAAAGTTTATTAAATAATCAAAAGGATAATAAAGATTGTATATATGGAAATTGTATACGAAATCATAAGTGTTACAAACGCAAAATAAAATAAGTCAATGAAAACTCAACTTCGTAGTGAGCCCAGAAAAAATCTAGTTACATCAATTCAAATCGATGTAAAACGGTGTTCGATAAAAAACCTATAATAAATGTATTTCTTTTTGTTTCATTTCCACCGCTCTGGCTAAAGCAAATTGCCCAATAAAATACTTAATTGAGACATTACGCCGGCAGAGTTAAGATTCTGATCTTTGTTTCGATTGTTGTACACTCACCTACATGTTTGAATAGCAGGAGTTTAAAAATATAATAATATATCTCTTCATCCTTTTGATCTTGATATGTCTATTCATTAGTAAGATGATGACAAAAGAGTAATCAACATAATGCAAAAGGATGTTCATTATACCTACACACACATGCCAAACTTCAGCATCTAGTAACTTGAACATTGCTGATATAACGTAGGCATCTACTAGGGTTTATGAAATATTAATCCCTGGAAGTATGATGGTTACGATAAACTCAGACACTTTTCTCTCCAGCAGTACCAACATATCTGTAATGAACCGAGACTCGCCACACCCCGATGTATATCTGGTGGATTACGAGTGAACACAGGTGAACCGGCTAGTTTTAACGTCTCTCGTGATTTACGTGATGGCCTGTACTTAGCCTTTTCCATTTGCTGGTTTATTGACGTTCAAATTAAAATATGTAGGTTTCAGTTCCTCTTGAGGTTTATGGCGAAGCTAACGGCATTGGGTATCCTATCCTAGTTGTTAAAAGTTTAATGATCTTCCGACTAGATTATTGACTATGTGGGAAACTATCGACTTGGATATCCGAGATAAATTTTAAGGAAGTGTTGTCTAAATTTAATACACATTGGGGTAGAGCGTAGCAACGTTTTATTTTTGTAATGGATAGGCCTATGTTTGACCACTATCTGTACTACTATGACAATTAATGTTTTGGCCAAAGGTAGCATAATGATATGAACACAAAGTCTAGAAGTTACAGGTTAAAAGCTTTGATAGATCATTAGGTATTTCCAAAGCTAATGATAAACAAGAAGAAATGGTTTGAATTATTTAGTTAAATTTTGCTACCTCTCATTATAGTCCTGAATACTTCTTGCTATATTCTAAAATAATACCAACGATGCTAAAAGTACCTAAAGTTTTAAACTAGCATCAACGTTTAAATTGTAAAAAGTACAAAACCTTTTTTTAGACAGTTATCTCTAAAACCATAAAAATATTAAGGAATCAAAGCCGAAAACGATGATAAAATCATCAAAAGCCACCGTGAAAGCAAAACCACGCAAATACAATCGTTCTCAAATAAAACTCAACACGTATGAATAAAAATGTGGGTGCAAACATGACAATATATTACGATTTATCGACAATTCGACACCGAAGCACTCAGGCATCGACCACCGGCTGAGTTCATTACCTACCGCAAAAATAAGCGTGTTCTCATGAGACACGGAAATAATTATATTATGATATTTTAAATGATATAACCAATAGTAGTTAAAAAGTAAATGGGTACTTTTTATGTTATGCAAATGTTTGTGTCAACAATTCTAATTAAAATAGAGCAAACTTATTAAAGCAGTAGACCTGTTAGAGAAAATTATTAGTAACTTCTCTTAACACTTAATAATGTTATTGCTAGACTATAAAAGTACCAGTCTAGAAATCTATGAATGAAATTATGCTATTAATAATTTAATAATATCTACCGGTGCTATTTTAATAAAGTATGTAGAAAACTTTATAAATGTATTTAAGTAATTTAGTGAATGAGTTGTAAGGCACGATCGTGTGAGACCAGCATAATATCACACACTATTCACTTAACATACTACCGCAGCCAAACGATTTCTTTCATCGACTCCCCCGGTGTTCCGATGCGCAAAACTCGATTTATTGACAATAAAATCAATCGCCGAGAGATCGTAAACGAAAATAAAAAAGTCAAACTTGATTGAATAATAATAAAACTGTTAACGCAAGGAAGCTTCTTGTAATATATAATGTGGGTGTAAAATTAGCTTTTATATAAATGTAGGTTACGGACTAGCGAGACTCGTTAAATTAAGGCAATAAGAGATGTATTAAAATAAAGTGGACTGAAAATAGAGCCTTGTGGGACCCATAAATTATTTGGTGCAGAGTAGAGGAATATGATATTACTGTCTTATGAATAATTGTTTGCTGCAACCGAGCTACAGGGTTATGGAATCAAATAACGATGCGCCCAAAAAAGAGCTATATCCCAATAGAACTACTAAAGGTGTTAAGAGGAAATATTCAAACAAATGTTTCTGCAAATTGTGTTTATAAATCACTTGACATCATTCAGTGTAACCAGTGACAGTAGCTTAATTGCTATCATAGATCGTTCAGGCCACCAATCACGACTAATAACTCTCGCTCGAGGTTGTTATCTAATTAGTATCGGGCTAATCGTTTATTTTACTACCTTTCATCAGATCACAGTGCAAATAATAGTTATTAATGAACATATGTTTACATTTTGAACGGAAAGCCCGGAATGTATCTACGTGATATAGTAATATTCGTAGCATAACCAGAAAAACAGGAATTTTCTCCGATGATGTTACATAAAATTACTCATTTATAGCATTTAACACTTATCTTATTGTAATATATAAGGTTCAAAATAAACAGCAGATAAGAAGCGTGATTGCCAATATAGTTCCATTAGTTGGAGCCTTGTTAATGATAGATCTGTGAACATTGAAAATAAAATAGAACAACGTTAAATACGTAACATTACCAACAACTGTTTCGATGATGCATCTCGTATGTTTCACCTTGAGATAAAGATGAAAATCAATTGAATCGAAATTCCTCATCGGCATAGATAAATTTGTTTTGTTGGAAGAAACTGTGGAGCGAACGAAAAGCATTGCCATCAATTTGCACCAATCAAAAACGTTGTACAAACTTGACCTTAGCAGTGACAGTGGAGAAATGATGCACTTAATCATTGTCACTTTGCATAGCACACGCTTGACGTAATAATGGGACCGATAATAGTTATTCTTGATTAAACTGGTGAAGGGAAACCAAAACGTTAATTGAATCTTTGAAGTGAAAGAATATGGGCATAAAGATGATGAAAGTATTAATTATATTTGTCATTGCACAGGATATCATTCTTGTCACTTCGGTTTGATCCAAATTTTAATTTGAATGAATGAAACCGGAAAGTAACAAAAAAATATAGAAAAAAAGCGTGTTAAAAAGCAATTATTGATGAAGAAAAACAAGAAAGAACCTTAAAAAGATTTATTCAAAATTTAAGAATTCAACATCAATAATACTGCAATTTTGAGAAAACTTTGAATATGATTTGATTCAATCAAACCGTAAATGAAATAAAGCTTATGAGTCAGCAATAAATTATTCATATATCTAACAAGCAGTAATCATGTCTTCAACATGCACTATGTTTTGGTTGTATCGGTGTTTGTGCCGCTGTTTCGGTCCCTTAAAAGATAATACGATAACACGTATTATCTTTTTAAACTAATTTGTATCAGATTTCGAATGAGCGTTCGATGTTTCTGACATGCCAAGTATTTTCAAAACTTTGATTAAAAGTTTTAGTAATTTTATGGTATGTACTTTTAAGAATTTATTTCTTACTTCTGAATGGTTATTTATAATAGCTATCAAAATAATTCAGCAATATTCCTCTTATTAACTACTTCTACTTATTTATCTACTAGCTATATTGTCCAGAGTGCTTTGTATAGCCTCTTTTTTATGAAATCTTCCCAGGTCTAAGCACAAAAACTCACAAAATTTCATTCTTCACAATTAAATGAATGGTATGCATTACAAATAGATCAATAGTCAAACATGAAACCAATAAATTTACAAATGTTGCTCATCAGACTCTAGATAGTGCTGAATTTTAAATAAACCCCTGTAAACTCTTGTATCTAAACAATAATAATTTCATTGATAAACAGGAAAAAATATTCCATTTTGAATTTAAAAATCAAATAGCAAAACGTTTCAAAACGAAATAATAGGCTCAATCAAACTATAATAAATCAATGAATTTTCTGTTAAACACTGAGACAATGTCTAGACAGAAAATTGAGAACACAGAAATGGGTCGAGTAACAACAATGATGCAAATATGTAATTAGGGAAGATACGACGGTTTATTAACCTAATTCGTGTCTCAAATCTAAATAAGCTCTAGTTGCGGTAATTATTGATTTATCTTTGTTATTGTTAGTGTGTGTAACTGACATTCTAGTGGTTATAGACTCAAAAATCTAATCAGGGTTTGTGAAATTCGCTTACATTTGAGTTTGGCTTCTCTGTCGTACATTTCTCACGTATCCTAGTTCCTCGTTATATCACTGATAAACTTGTGGGTAGTGGATCCGTTATCAGAAGTACTCTTTTGGCTACATTATTCGAACGGTAAAGGTGCCGGAAATGAGGAGCTGAATTTTGCCAAACTGCTCCAATCGTTTTTAGGTGTTTAAAATTGTATTTTAGTTCTGTGTATATGGTTCTACTTTACTCACGTTTTTTTTCTACAAATCCATTACAGTTTGAAACATATTGTTCAGCTTTGTAACTACAACTGGTCAATTTATCATCACTAAAGTAGATGTCCACCGACCACTTACTTTGACAAATGAATCGAAACGCCGCGCGCATGTTAATTTGTCACTCTTTTGTTTTTGTCACGCTCTGCAACGCTTTCATTATGAGAGACAGCCGCTTTCTTCGTTACATCTCGATTTAGATTCTTAAACGTCTCTTTACGACATATTGTTTTGTCGAAAGCAATGTTCTTTAATGTAATGAGCATTTAAATTATCATTAGCATGTATTGTTTTAAATCCTTATCGGTATTTTATTCTGCTGATATTGCATTGGAAATTTTATTCAATGAATTCCCGGGATTGACGTTTCATACAATTGAAGGAAATGATTTGAAGAAAGGGATTGATTTGAATTTTAAATACGTTCCTTAAGCATGATATAGGATTAGATTTAACATAAAATTATGACTTAAATGAACCGTGAAAGATTTCATAATGTTACAAGCTAAAATTATAAGTGATACTTACAGAATCATAAGCTTTCTTCAACATGGAATTAATAATAATATTCTTGTGTAGTAATTTATACACAGCAACGAATCTATAAAAACTGGACTTTGTCATTGCTTGACTATTGATTGACTTGAGCAATGATTTTTATTACTTTTTTATTGAAAACAAACACAGATTTATGTTCATTAATGTGACATTTGCAATTTTTAATATTCTGCACTCTCCAATGATAGAACAATGAGAATTATTAATGTTAATAATATTTAATGGGTACCTTGTTAACTTCGGACTCCTTAAAGTTTCAAGAGGCGTTTGTGAGGTATCTGAAACAAGTATAAAAGAATAATTAGATTTTTATTGTATATTGCAACATACCTACATAAGGCAGATTATGTTCAGCCGTAAATGTGATGATAATGACGATAATAATAACTTCTTGGCGTGAGCTGATCCTTATGGTTACATCAAGAATCGAAAGCTCAAAAATAAAAACGCAGTGAATGTGAACGCTTACCAATGCCAATGTAAATTATCTAGTGATAGTTGGTAGAACCTCATTATAAAATTCCGGAAGTACCAACACAGCACCTGAATCCCACGAGTCCATGCCATAAAGGTGCATTCGAGTCATGACGTCAGTTCCTTGACCATAAGTAGTACCCATATAAGTCATTTATTATAAACCAAACCGTGCGCTTGAGTGAGTATCGATACAATCGAATCACGCGAATGTCGTGATGTTTTCAAACGATTAATATCATTAGATGCTAAATTATTGGCTAAAAAGCTCAATTTTGTAATGCATACTTATGACTATTTTGAATAAATGAAGTTTCGTAATCTCAAAATAAATGTTTAAGTTAGTTTCTTAACTCTTGACTTGATTTTATAAAATTATGGAAATAAAACTGAAATGAAAAACTTGTGACAAAATAGTTATTAATTCGCAACATGGTTATTAATTCTACGAGCTCAATGGATTGTCGTCATCAGCCTATAATGTTCCACTGCTGAGCACAGGCCTTCCTTCTGAAATTAGAGTGAAAGGGAATGGGCAGATACTCTACCACGCTTAGCAACTGCGGATCGTTGGAGGTAGGCTAGTGGTAAACCTACTTTTGGAGTTTTCAAGCCGCCTAGGAGGCCTCCAACTAGCGTGATAACAGAAATCAATGCTTTACGTGCCTTCCGAAGCACGGAAACGCTCGATTTGAAATACCACTAGGCGGTCACCCATCCAGGTACCGACCACGACGGTAGTAGCTTAACTTTGACGATCGATTAAGAACGGCTAATCATGCTACACCACGTTCACTTCAACTCAATTGATACCTTTTTAATTTAGCCATATTTCATACAATTCTGAAAACTGATATATTTTTGCTATATCCGCATCCAGAATGGAAACCATCACGTACGTAACAATAACCAATAAATTGGAATTACTTCACTGACAAGTGTAACAAACAACCCAGCGGGAGCACTCACAACCATCGCCTCATTATCGACAAAATAAACTTTATCATTAACAGCATAAAGATTATAAATTCATTCGAAAATAAATACCACGTGAATTGATATTTGCTTTATCAATGAATTTTCAAACGTAACATGTGTAAATTAGATTCGAATTCATGTGTAGCTAAACACGTTACAACACCACTATTGAAGTCCATTGAACAAAATATCACTTCTCCAGACGAGCAAACGTGATCCGTAAATGTAATTCAAACATTATGATTTGTGATAATTACACTTAAATGCAAACTTGGGGGTAAAGCATTCATAAATCGAATGTAACTACGAATGATGGATACAATATTAGACAAATATAGCATTACGTAGGTGCTCGATTCGCCACTCGAACTGTTTGTTTTGACACCATGAAGACGCATGTAGTTTCTAAATGTAGGTACTTTAAGTAATGCCTTAATAATATTATCATAATGTGTTACGCTAATGGTCGATGCTTGTACTGAAACTGCTTTTGGTACACCGTTTTACACATAGTAAATATGCTAAGCATTGAAATGTTGTTTGTTTAAATTATTTCTAATAGCGCTTTTCAATAATCTATTAAATCTTAAAAGCTATAGTTTACTTTAGTTACTTGTGTATCTTTATTAGAAACTTTCACTCCACCACACGAACACCCATCACCGCAGAGATGTTAAACAAGGATCAAAAGTGGGCAACGATTACACAAAAATCCAATTCAATTACCACATCTTTTGTGATCTAAAAGCCGCCTTTGTGCGAGCATCGGCGACTACACGAATAATCAGTCTCAATATTTGAGCTTCAATTTGTTTACACAACACATTGAAGTGCAGGCGCCCTGTAGTGTTACATTCAACAATTCTGAGGTTTTTATTTCCCTTGTACATGAGAAAAATCCGTCAGGACCCCGTGGGAACGCCGGGCTCCCTCAAGGGTCAATATTGGTCCACAATATTTCATTGTTGTTGGCTAACTTAGGAGCTCGTTTTTCGGAGGCTTTATCAAACAATTGTACGACGCCCTCCGCTTTTACACCTACGATAGATGCATATTTATGTTTGTAATTAGTTCCGTCTGTCGCGTTGCCGATATATAATGGTAAATAATGCATTGTTGTGGGTCACTTTTATGACTGGGAGCTTGGAATTCGTCATGGGTGGCTTATGGCTTGAATGTTTTGTTCTTTTTTCTTTCATTGACCGCGCTATGACTTTTTACAATATCGTTTAAATGCCTGCGTGTAGTTTTATTAGGTTTAATGCTTTATTTCCCACGACTTAGTGGCACGAAATTAGTGAAGAATTTTTTTGACTTACAAAATTTACATTTACCTCATTTAAAATCCATACAGAGTAGATACTCTACATATACAACGAAGAGAATTTTGTAAAAAAAAACTAGCTATAATAACATTTGGTGCCAGAAAACTCATGAAAATGAAAATCATAGCAATATAATGAGCTATACTAAAATACCTTTACAAAATTAATGATCATCAGAGCGATATTATCTTACACCGATACATTCCCATATATTCTTTATGTTGATTAAAATTAATTTACTCCGCGTCAGATATTTCCAGAATCTTCCATCAACCAACTAATCAGCTAGTTAATTAGGCTAATGAGTCAAATACGTGAAATATTGGATGAGAATGCGAAGGTTAAAAGTAAAGGGCTGATAACCATGCAGCAGTTGGAGCGTCACGTTTTACGCTTATACTATAAAGACGCGTGGTAATTAGTCATAAAAACCGCTGTACAGCAATGACATAGAAAAATTCATATTGGTTTTAGAAATAATAGTTTAACTAGAAATATCAACAAATTTTTGATCTGTGCCAGTCTCAAGCTTACTCCAAATATCAAATCACCTAAAGTAGGAAGGCTATTTCAATTTATGTCTAATTTGAGTGAAGTTTCAAGACTTTCCAGCATTGCTGGTTAGTTCCTTGAGGCTATGACATTTATAATACTCTAAATTACAAAGACTTGAGTACTTAATTGATTAGGGTTTGTCAGCGCGTGCACTATAATTCAAAATATAAATTCGTAATTGCTTAATGTCATGCATTTCTGCATACAAATATATCAAATCGGCTGAAGGCTTAAGGCGTGAATATGTTAGTATAATGTACAAGTCGAAACGAAATCATGCAAAGACATTTACGGGAAGTAAAGGTCTATTAGGTAGGTATTAGGTGCCTACTAATCTTAACATAAATGAAACGTCATTCTGTGAAGTAGGTACTTGAGTTTAGCACGCTAATATCACAAAATATTCTGGTAGAATACATCAATATAGTATAAGAAATTTTAGCCGATTAGTAAATACTTCAGTCCGGAATAATTTTCAATTGGCAATAATAAAAGATAAGTTTATATAAGGCGAGTTTTATAAGTTTTAAAACGAAAACAAAATATAAGTTGAATAGTTTTCCAGCTGGCGCAGGAAGTAATAAATATATAATATACAATCTAATACTGGATAATGAATATTAATAATCTAGCTTGGCACCAATTGAGGGGTTTGTACAAGGTCTTAATTTGTATTTAAGTGATGTAAATCCATATATGTACATTCAATTATAATAAATTAAATGAAATCTTCTATAACTCTTTGTGGATCTGTAAAATGCAATATTAAGCAGTATTAAAGATACACATTTCTCTAACAAATGTATGTTCCTACTTATCAGTCTTTTGTTAAAATACTAACCTGTGTACCTCTTCCAAATCTATCTATATATATAAAAATAAACCCAATTTCCGTTGTCACGACATAACATGAAAACGGCTTGACCGATTTGGCTTATTTTTTTTTTTGTAGTTTTCTAATACTCTGTACAAGGTTCTTACGGAAACAAATATTAAGAAAAAAAAATTTCAGAAAGATTGAAAAATATACAACTCTCCGACTCTCTCTTGGTCGGTTTTGTGACTATTGACGATGATTTGACATTCGACTTCTAGGCGAAACGAAGTTCGCCGGGTCCGCTAGTATATGAATAAAATTAGATACATTAAAAAATGTACAGCGTTACCGCTGTAAAATAATGCCACTTTGGTGTGCTACACACATTAATTTGCTTGTCAGACATGAGATGCTGTTTGTTATTAGTGTTAAATTAAACGTACGATTGGTCGCCATACATGGTAATAATTACTAGTAATAGAAATAGATTGGAAGGTGTACAAGTATGTATTGATTGATCACAATTTCTCTAACTAACGAAGTTTTTATGGGACGATGGCAAACTGGCTTTACGTGTGTTTACTACAATTTAATTTAGAAAATAGCAACGTAATACTGAAAAGAAGTTAGACGGCGAAGTGGTTGTAGAGAACTTTGAGAAAATGGTTGTATTTCTTTGAGAATCCGTCAAATCCATCCCATCATCAGCAGGAGTAATATTTTTGTACTGCTACTGAGGTACCAAACAAGCATGAGACTTGCCTGATAATAATCCACTCTTTTCTCACCGTCTTGGAAAGGGATTTAAAGAGGAGTTGGGAGGAATCGCTGTATCAGGAGTGGAAGGGAGTTAATCGCTCGACAAAGTTAAGCAAACACTGGTGAGGACGGTATTCGGATGGGTGGTTGTGGTATTTCAACTCTAGCGTTTCCCGTCCAAGGCACGAAAAGCCGTTGGTCCCGGATATCGTTTAATTCTGATATTCGTTAAGCTAGTTGGCCTCCTAGGCGACTTGAAAACTCAAAAAGAAGGTTGGCCACTAGTGTGTCTCCGCCAATCCGCATGCATGCATGGTGGAGTCTCTGCCCATTTTCTTTCACCGTCATTTGTGAAATGTGGCCCATGCTCAGCAGTGGGACATTATGGACTGATGATGATATCAACATTGAAGTCTTCCTAGCCGTTTTTGTTTACAGCTACCGCCAATTTGGACTTCCATGTCGAAAGTCCTGCTGAATGACTGTTAAAGCCAATCTTGGCGAGAAAAGATATAATTATCATTCTAATAATCATAGTATGGCATGAATCTTATTTTACAACTTAAACCGTTATATAACCAATAGACAACACTTAAAACAATCACACGCGCCTGTGGTCGTTAAACCGCTTCATTACCACTTTATTACAACTAAAGGGTAATAATTAACTCATTATGACGCCCAACAGGGAGTTCCAGAGGAAATCATTTGGAAGGTGACGAGGGAAAGATTTAGAGAGGATGTTTCTATCTTTATGTAGATTTTGGAATGTGAATTTGCGCCTCGATGGGCTAGCAGTATTAGGTTCTATGGAAACCAATAAATTGTCATTAAATATTTCTTAACAAACTATCATAAGCTTCAAATAAATCGACTTAAATGCAGGGTTGGATTTCGTAGTATAATTATACTATTTGTACCATAATTTTATGATGTGTAGTATGTAGTATCGTAATGCCATTATACTACGCGAAAATACCATAATTTTACCTTTAGGTCGATTGCTACTGTTATTGGTTGAAATAAATTAAAAAACATTAGGTACTTTAATTATGAAATAAAGTTGTAATCGTTGGTGTAGTTGTAGTAATTCGCTCTATTTACTCCTGATACTTTCATGCGATGCTGTGAAGAAAAGTAAATGTACCTAATGTGTATTGAATTTATTCCATCTGACGACATGCTAAGTCGTGTCAATGTCAAAGACGAAGTTCCGATTGACGAATTGGCTGAAATAAACATCTACTTGCCTTAATTTGGTTGATTTGTACAATAACAATAAAACTTCCATCCAAATGCATTTTTATTTAAATTCATAACAAATTGGACGAAAAACGCAAAACGTAGTATTATTTTCGACAAGTAGTATAATTTTATTTTCCATAGACAATAATTTTCTGGGGGTCTGAATCCAACCCTGCTTAAATGTAACTTATGTCAACTGTTAATATGTAACGAATCCTTAAGGGTCAACAATATTTATAATCGAAGATTATAGTATCCCTAAGTACCTTTATAAAATTAAATTGTAAGTATTTTTTTTAATCTTTGAAATAATTTCATTCAATAAAAATGGAAGATATAAAAACGTGAAAGTGCCTAAATAGGACATTTATGAAGATATCCTGAACTTGCATTCCTTTATCACTCACAGAAAATTAAACAACTCCTTCTGATCTTATCCGTACTAAAATTACAAGCGCCGCCATATTTATATACCGGTGATAAAATGGTAATGATTAACACGTTTGATCACCGCACATTATCCGGAGTGATTAGTGATCGTAAACCGATATATAAATACATTTTGGATTTGTTGGTAAAGGAGCCGCTTGTCTAACTCAAGGGTTAATCACTTTGTCGAAAAAAAAAACATGACAGAGTGGCGGTATTCTTCATGACGCATGATTTGTAGTTCACATTGCGAAAAAATATTTTCAAAATTGAATTTGACTGAAAACGTTCCATTTTTCGCTCAACGAGCAGCTCGACGGTCGGTAACGCGTGAGTGATGCCTCATGTGTTGCAAGCGTGCATATGGCTACGGAAACCGCTTACCACCAGGCGGGTCGTATATTTGCCGTCGTTGCATAAAAAAAGCTCTCTTCTTTCCTATTCGATTCGATCATCAATATAATATTTTTTTTATATTGCTTATATTTCGTATGCTCGCTTTGCTTGCTCATTATTTAGAGAGCTACCTCTCATTTTTACAAAATTACAGCTCCAAAATAAGGATCTACTTTTTGAATAGAGCTTGCTCGTGGAAAACATTACATGATCCCAAAAAAGATAAAACCTAAACCGTATCACCTTCATAATCAAATCAAGCATTGTGTTGGCTCAATAAACCGCGTCACCCCGCTCATTATCGCGTTTCACACTTGACCGTTCGGTTTATAATTACACAAGTTCTCATACCGGTTGGAGCGAGTGTTAAATAGCCTATACGAGTGTGAAAGTGACTTTAATTATGAGGAAAAAGGGTTTTTTAATATCTTAGTTTTAAGTAGGTACATGGTGGTATTAATAAGAGTAGGTAACTCCAGCAGGGCTATTTTAAAACGTCGGATTCGATATCGGAAACGGATTCAAAAATTTCCGAGGCGAATTTAGGTAATTGCTATTTTAATTTCCGATAACTTTTCGATGAATCGAATTGATATTTCCGTAAAGAAACATCAAAAATATTCGAATTCGGAAATTAAAATAGTAATTGCGGAAAATCGCCTCGGTCGTTTTTTGAATGTGTTTCCGATATCGAATCCGAGCGTTTTAAAATACCCCTGCTGATTTGAATATGCTAACTCAGTAGTTTCTGTACTCAGTACGTAGGTATGTACTTTCCCTGTAGGCTCTTTGATGGATGGATGAAATGCGTGTCTCATAATTACAGAAAACCAGTTTTTCTTAAAAATAACATTTTTAATACTAGCTTTTTATGGTGACTGTACTTTTTGTTGTCTGTACTTGCATTGTCATCCAATATACTAATGTATACAAAATTTCAGCTCAATCGAACACTGAGAACTGGGTGAAATTCGACTTGCAAGATTTGACCCGACCATACAAACATTGCAAGTTAAATAAAAGCATTGCAACAAACGCGTCGAACATAGAAGTAAGAACCCCTTATTTTCTTTTGGAGTTCGTTAAAACATCATTCGAATTATTTCACCAAAGAGTTTATTAAATCATATTATGAAAAGTTTTAAATTAAGAAATCCCCACCATATTAATAATACAAATGGACTCGCACCTGTAAATACCCACTTGTCTAATCGTATAATAACAAACAGAATTAGAATTCTCAAAACATCACCATTGTCCGGTAAAGTGCCTCTTGAGAGTCAGCAGCGTCGACTGCGCCTATGTTTTGGTTTCCCACGGCTATTTTGAAATTTGTAAATATGAGGTGCTCAGTGTCCTTATGGGTGATATAGCATAAGAGGCACCTAGGTACTTATTATCAGTACAAAATTCGCACCTTTGGCTGTATATACAGAGTGTCCTCCAAATAATGGTCCAAATGATAACCCTCGAATGTTCAGATTATGTCCAATAAGAAAAAAAAATGACCAATAAAAAAAACCATAATTAAATATAGAACTTTAAGTTAAATGTAAATTACTTATTAGCCTCATATTAAGGCTACATTGGCCCTGATTCTGTTGTTCACAACTAAACTAATGTTAATCTCACTACGTCTCTTTCTAACAAAGAACATAAGAAAAGGATGTAAGAAATTTACTCCTGTCAAATTAGTCCAATACTTGTTTTCAATATAAATTTAGTCGCCATCTATCGCGGTTACGCATAAATACACGCAAAATAAGACGGAAAAGATTAATTTGTCAACTTAAAATATGTTCTATCCTTTTTCAATAATGTTCGTAAGAAAGAGATGAGTTGTAACTAAAATTAGTGCGATTTACAACAGAATCGGCACCGTTGTATGAATATAGACAACACTAATGAAGGTGTACCACAAAAAAAAAAAACAAAAAAAACGAAAGTACTAATATATCTAAATTTATTTTTTCTGATAGTGCATAATCTCAGCTTCCTTAGTTTTCATTTGGGCCATTAGTTACAGGGCACCCTGTAGCTAAATTCTATTCTTAACAACATGCGAAGGCTTATTTGAATAACAATTTTGAATTTTAATAAGCAGTGATGAATTATATTCTGTCTGTGCATAATACGTGTGGCCTTTATCTAAATATTCACAATCCTACAAATAGCACTTAATCACGCTAATCACACTCAATGGATTCAGATTAAACTTGACACATCAATAGATCATAACCTGGCATAATACTGGATAATTATATAATCCAGAAAAATTAAAGCACCTAAGAACGCAAGTCGCAAGTCCGGCCTCATATGGAGTACTGCTGTCATCTATGGGCGGGGGCACCTGGATAGCAGCTTGAGCCTTTAAATTCGGTTCAGCGACGTGCCATTAGAATTGTCGACGATCCTTGTTTAGAACCCCTCAGTCTGAGGAGAGACTTTACTTTGATGGTATTTTTACCCGACTGACCCGGAAGGAGGGTTATGTTTTTCGAGTGTATGTATGTCTATTTCTTTGTGCCGCTCTGCAGCCTAAACGGCTTGATGGATTTAAGCATATGAGGTGTCGTTAGATTCGTCTTGACTGGGGGAGTGTCATAGGGTAAATTATTTTTTTATATAGCGCCTAAGAATAAAAAAATAGGGGGGTATTAAAAAATAAAAGTTTCGTTATTATAACAATATGGGTATCAAATGAAAGCATGTAAATAGAACATTCCATATACGTATATATTGTAATACTTGTATGTTACTATTTTACCGCTCATTTACTTACTAATACATACAACTCTTTCTGTATAAAACTAAAAAGTTTGAAATAAATTAAATTATTAGAAGAAACAAAAAACCCGACTGCGTAAAACATAAATTAAATGAAAAGAGAAAAACAAGGTCTTAACTCTATAGAATTTTGAATATAACTTGAATTTTATAAGGTATTGCAGGAAAACTCGTTTCCAAGGCAACGCAATAACAGGTAACTTATGAAGTTGTTAACATTATAGTGAAGCATACATCAACACTCAACCTCTAAATTGGCTCTCAAACGGTCGGTTAAATCCAAAAGTAAATTGTTTATTACTTAACTTTAACGTTTAAATTAACCGAAACGTGAAACGTTCGGATTTAACAAGCTATCTTGTCTGTCTGTCTTGATAGTTAACTAGAATGTTAGCCGAACTGGCAGTTATATAAGATACGAATTTAATTCAGTACAGTTAGAGGAAAAAATATAATACTGAAAACTAAGAATATTTTAGATTCCAAATATAAAGCTCAATTTATTGTATGTGTTTTAGTTTCTTCTCTTCTTGTTTCTCCTGGCTATTAGCCCAATTTATTTGGGGTCAGTCGTCCTATTACTTCTGCGCCATGGCACACCGTATGTGGATTGTCACTAGTTTTGTGTTGCTCGATGTATTTTTTTATGGTTATTGGTGGTCGTCTACGGCCTCTTTTTCCAGCTTAAAAATTCATTAATCTTTTAGTCACATGGTCCTCATCTCGCGTCATCACATGTCCGTAACTGCTTGCTTGCTTGCGCTGGGCAAGCAGTTTTCTCATAGTTTTTCGTGTTTCTTAACAACTGTATCTACACCCAAGCTATAAATCCTCTATTAAAGTTCCTGAAACAGTTAGCTTATTGCCAACATTAAAACATCCGGTGTCATGTTAAAAGTACCACGGCTATATTAGTTTATTTTATCCATTTTCGACCAACTCCACCAGACCTGGCGTAGCATCTTCATCTCTGTGGTATTTAACAGTATTAGTAAGCCGCACAGACTAATCGGGGTTGCAAGTGAACCCCTAATAATATTAGTTAGCTAAGTAATAATATAATTACAATTACAATTTACAAAATCTAACCAGAGTATAAGAGATAGATATCACATGAGTTAACAATTCCTTAATTATAATAATCTAAAGTTTAATCTATGCGGTATCACTTACCTTTGTACCGGTTTACCTTTAGCTTGGTAAATTGTGAGTGTCATCGCCAAACAAGTTTACGTGTAATGTGAAGAACTATTTGAAGATAATCTTGAGATAGCTTGACTCTTCTAATGATTTCATTAATGAAACTTTGCAGGTTTATTTTTTAGGTTTGCATACTTGTAATCTTGTTTGTACTTATGTTTAAGACCCTATTTCTATTTGATCCTACAAATATAATAAATGCAAAAGTTAGCAAAACGGCTAAACCAAAGATTACGATATTTGGCACGCTTGAATTACCTGGAATATAATATAGGATTTTTTATTCCATCTAACCTAGGAAACAAACAATCGAATAAGTTCTTTGTTAATCATTTCATTTTTAATACAAGCTTTTTTTAGTGACTGAACTTTTTGTTGACTGTACTTACATTGTCATCCAATATACTAATGTATACCAAATATCAAGTCAATCCGACCACTGGAAGTGGGTGAAATTCGACCTGCAAGATTCCACCCTAACAAACATACATACATACATTACAAGTTAAATAAAAGCTTGTAAAAAAAGGTTTTACTAACAACATTACATGACATCCGTGCAACCTCTCAAGTGGAGAACTAGTGTATTATCTAGTTGTTGCCTTTGAAATCTGGATAAATGACGATTTTTCAAGAATTGAAACGTGATTCGAAACAATTTCTTTGACCTTATCAAAGGTTATGTGCCACCATCCAGTAGAGAATTTAAGTCGACTCTTTGATTCAAATAATATTCGCACATGAAACAGAATGGTAGAATCTATCGAAAAAAGTTACAGGGAATTTTAATACCAAATTTGAAATCATGGAGGCTCAGTCCATCCGCTCAGACCCCCGTGGCGGACCTTTGTCCTTAGGTAAAGTAAGGCGAAATTAATGTCTTGGCATATAGAAATTAGTTTGCTAATTTTCACCAGAAGAATCGTTCTCTATGTTTTTTGTTCCATGTAATTTCGTTTCAAAACGGGATATAAAATAGTATTACATTTAAAAACTGCATGTTTTTAAACGGCTATTTCTTTATGACATTGTATCAAGAAACATATAGGTATTCGTACAACAAAAGTAAATCCCCTCTCTGGCTGGGTGACTACGCCAAGAAGTCCAGTTCCTACCAGCTGTGAGCCACTTTCCGCGGTAACGTCACACCGACACGTCACATGCTCGACACGTGTCGTGTCTAACCGGCCACCACCACGTGTACTGGGCATTACGGCAGACTATCTATGCGGAATGTATTAGCTCAGATAACATGGTGACATTTGGTAAAGCTAACTAAGATGTATGGGGAAGTTGGTATTTTAATCCAAGCCTATGTAATTTTAGTATCAGTCAGATTTATCAGCAAAAAACAAAATAGGTAGGTACGAAGGACTATATAACTTGGTTAACAATGCAATATAATTAGGACATGGAGCTATTCTGATGATGGAGGTGGAAGGTGGCCATGAGAACTCTGTAGTAAAACGAAGTAACCCCATCGAGTTTGGGCTCGTTTGATTCGTTTCGACAAGGACTCTGGTTCTAGGGTAAAAAAAAGTTTGTTTAGAAAATGTGTTATTTTTTTTTTATTTTATACCTACTTGTTTATGGATTTAGATAAAACTATTTTGATTGTAGAACATTTTATTATAATTTTTTTTTTTTTTTTTTTTTTTTTTATACTACTTAGGTAGCAAACAAGCATACGGCCCGCCTGATGGTAAGCGGTTACCGCAGCCTATGGACGCTTGCATCACCAGGGGTGTTACTCGCGCGTTGCCAACCCTGCAGAAATCTCTTCACACCCTTTTTGAAAAACCCCATGCTGTACTCCATTGGGAAAACCACGGCAGGGAGCTCCTCACTATCCTTTTAATAAAACCATGGATTATTTATTATACGTAAATTCAAAAGATCTGAATTAATATAGCATCAATCATCACACCTCCACAATAAATACTTCAAGGTAACAAAATAAAACAATCATCCAGGACTATTTGTTTAAACATAGCTACATTGAACACCCACGTGCAAGCGATGCTATTTATATGTAAATCCGAAATGTGAACAAAGTGACATACGGACTGACAGATGTTCTTCGTTAAATGCGAATACTCATTACAAAATATTGCTGTATCGCATTGTTTTATGGGTTAAAGAACCCGTGGTCAGTGAAACAAGACTCGCCAACGAGAGGAAGTGACTATAGCATATCATATTTCAATAGTTGGCAATTCAGACATTTATTGCATGATAAGCCCTGGCCCCCATTCTCGCCCTTTCGACATCGATTTCGAATAAACATTTGCCAAAAACATAACGGTCTTCTATTGAAGCCGAAATCCATAATCATGCAACGAATTGGTTGCCGGGTCGGTTCTCGAGAAGTTCCCACTGACTCCAGAATATCCGTTGTCAAAATCCATATCGCCAAGCATGTCCATTTCAGTAGCAAATTAATACAAAATAGATTTTTCAATGAATGAAACATGAATGTATAAAAAAATCTTTTATACATTCATGGAATGAAACTAAGAAATCCAATAAAATAACTTCGAACGAGTCTGTCATATGCATGTCTACTATCTGTCACCTTAGATAAACTACGTGGCTGCCAGGTTTAGTGGTCCTTAAACCTTCTTTTGTAATATAAATTTTCTTAAACTACCCATGTTTAGGCTGGCTTTCTCTTAAATATGGCTAAACCATGTTTCGTAATGAGACGGGTAGAATTTTCAAATGTTTTTGGTTCATGTCTATATGTGACTTTAATGTCGAAGATGCGAGAATCGGGGCACTGAAACATGCGTTTCAGTTTGCTATGCGACGACGTTGGTAAACTAGCATACGACCTGCCTGATGATAAGCGGTTACCGTACCCATATGGACGCTAGCAACACACGAGGCATAAATCACGCGTGACCGACCTTTCACCCTCCCCAATTAGTTCTGCAGGGCTATTTTAAAACGTCGGATTCGATATCGGAAATTCTGAATTTCAGCAATTGCTATTTAAATTTCCGAAAACTTTTCGATGAATCGAATTGATATTTCCGTAAAGAAACATAAAAATTATTCGAATTACGAAATTAAAAAAGCAATTGCGGAATATCGCCTCGTTAGTTTTTGAATCCGTTTCGGATATCGAATCCGAGCGTTTTAAAATAGCCCTGCTGGTGACTTTACTCACGCGCAGGAACACAACATAACTGCGGTATTCTGTAAGGTGGAGGTACTTCCCCAGTCTAGTTGCTCTTTGAGCGAATAAACACTATTTTCTACCTCTCTTTTATTGACATTAATATTGCATCAGACAAAATCTATGTTTGTTCTATTTAAAATATGCTTTATTCAATTACTGCATTCATTAAATGTAACGGAGAACGTTACAGATCAATTTAACTGTAATTATTTTCGATTAACACAATTTATTAATTGTCATTTTAATACGGACCTTTATTTATTTATTTATTTAATAAGGTAAACGAAATAGGCTACAGTAGATTTACAAGCATTAAAATTAGTACATATAGATTTTAACTAGACTATAACCCTAAACACGTATACACAGCATGCACAATTTAAAACAACGCATATTGTTGGTATTCAAGTTAAGCCAATCAAGAAAACAAAAACACAAACTAAATATAATAATGAAAAATTAATTAAAATCAAATCAAAAACAAACCCAATATAAAAAAGAAAAATGAATTTAAAATAAAGTAAAATCAAATGAGCAACAATTTAGAAACAAATTTAATACGAATTTGATTAAACATACAATTTGTTCAATAATTTACTTAAGGCTTTATTTAGTAGTATCAAAATTGAAAACAATTAAGCATCTAAAAGTCAAGCATTATGTTCCCACGTCAATAACGAAACAATGTGATAATATTGACACGTGAAGTTAACAACAGGCGAGTGTCACGTCACGACGCGGACGCCACCGGTTGTCACGTTCGTCACTATTTGTCACATCAACAGCGCTTGATCTCGCAACAATTACATACGATATTGGACAAATATGTCCCTATACAGGGTGTTGTTTTGGTCAGCGACAAGCGACCCAGGAGCGGTAGTACAAAATATATATTCCCCAAAAATGGACTTAATTCCATTAAATACTGTAAATATGTTGAGAAATACCTTATTCAATATGAAATAAAATTACCGCAAAGTATGGTTACTAGGCACGTGCACAGACTAGAGCTAGGCACAAGCCGCCATCGCCCCACCCCTTTACTCCTTCGTACTCCCGTTGAGTATTATGTCTACATTTTAGCTTATTACACGATTTTCAAAATTTTAATTTTTATTAAAAAAATAAAGTATTTTTTTATATTTTTTTTAGCACCAGTATCATTTGTATTATCGACCCTGAGTCGCTCGTTGCTGACCAAAACAACGACCTGTATAGCTATACTAGTTTACGCCCGCGGTATTGCCCGTGTTCCTAAGGGACCTATTCGGGATAAAAAGTATTCCAGAACATATTCTGTCTTCCAAATTTCATTCACATCCGTTGATGCTTGAAAGAGTAACAAAAATCTAATTTTAGACGGGACAATAAGGGCACCTACCTTAAGGGTTAAAGCCACGCGAATATGGTCTTAAGTAACCGACAAAATGTATGGAAATAGATTTTTCCATTTGGACATAGAGCCTTTTGAGCCTTGTCGGAGACAGGATTGATACAATCTATAGTACAAACTTTTTCAAAAATTGCCGATTTTTCGCTGACTGTACCTTTTTTCAAATATCTGTAAATTCTGATTGCAGAAATTAAAGGACAGTCACTTAAAACGATATTCGCATGGCTTCAACCCTTAAGCTGCCCTTACTGACCCATCTGAAATGTCCACCCTGTAGTCGTCCTCGTAAATTCGTCAAAAAACGACAAAAAAATCGCCTAGATCGCGGATCGAACCCACGACCTATGAGATGGAATTCTAACGCTTTGACCACTGGGGTCAAATGCTGCAGTGAAATTACCGATGTTAACCGTACCTGGGTGAGCGAGATTTGCTCGAAAACTCGGAAAAACGCGTTTTCCCAGAGATGAGACCTACATCGATTTTTCGCCCCAACAACCCAGTCGTGTTTCATATGACAAATATGTCCCATTATGTGGTACTTTACCTCGTGTTTACTTCTTGTAGAGTAGGTGTGATATCTCAATTACTGTAGGTGAAGAATAATGGCGTTAAATTAAGTATGTATTAAGCATTAATCTATGACGATGGAGCTTAAAAGCTTTTCGACAGGATTATGAAAGCTGTACGTTGGATATAATGTTTGTAGTGAGTCATGATGGGATGGCGATGTGGCCGAAACACAAGCACACAATTCCTAAAAGGAAACCGAATCTCAAGAGCCAGTGCAGGTCGGTATGTGCTTGTTCTCTTACTTACGGCTGATTTTTCAAGGGCCAGATAACATACAGTTTTTGTAACGACATATCAGAGAAAACCCCTGGAAGACCCGATTGAACAATTATGCATAAGACGAACATTGGTTTAAATACGAATTTAAAAAAAAAACGTTCATTTCCAATGACAAACAATTGCAAAAAGTTCAGTATGCTAATCGAGTTTATAGTGAATTTGTATGATATTGATTTCGTCTTAGCAAATCGACCACCTAGGTGCGCTGATTTATATATACCCACATTGCTAATTAGTGATTATGATAACGAATCGATTATAAGATTGTATACCAAACTAGCTTCTGCCCGCGGCTTCGCCCGCGTGGCCTACAAGAAATAAATGACATATTTTTCTTCAAAAATAAACATTATAAACGCTCTCACTCCCTCTCAATTGAATATTCAAACTAACGTTATCCCAAACAAAGAAATAATGACGAAATTCTCCGTAAAACTAAACTAATCTCTGGGATGAGAGTACTCGAAGCGTTTGTGAGTGAAAGGACCTAAATAGGAGATAGCCAGAAGTGGATAATAAATAATTTATATTGTATACAACTAAACGCCTGTCAAATTCCGATGACAATACAATATTATGGTGACAGCGAGCTGAACTGATGATGGAGACGGAAGGTAGACAACGTATCTTCTCAGTGACTAACACTAGATTGATGGTGTCTTGACTCATTTTAATCCGCTTACAGTACCAATTACGTATTTTATGAAAGTTTTTAAAAATATCTGTTTTACTGAGTGTAAAAAATCCGCACACACACACACGTTTTATAAAATATACACACACACACACACACGTGTTTTACATACGTGTTATAAAATAGTACCTATACGATACTCTTGACCACACTTTGCACGGCGTGAAAAAGACTACTTACGTCACACGTATCGTAATATACTTTCTTCTTTTTTTTTTCTTTCTAGGGTTTCGTACCTCAAAAGGTAAAAAAGGAACCCTTATAAGATCACTCTCTTGTCCGTCTGTCTGTCTGTCCGTGTATCACCACCGAATTTCTCAGGAACGGGTGGACCCAGCAATTTCAAATTTATAGCTGATACTAAGGTATATAGTCCCTATAAGGTGTATAAAAGTCAACATGATAAAAAGATATGGGCAAATTTAGATTTTCGCGAAAACTTGTACGTACCAAAATTTACCTTAATTTTCAACTTTTTTTATTTTTGGAATTTTCCCTATACTTGTGCTATAAAATTTTAAATTTTGCGCCTACTATTCACGGTCAATTTGAGTAAAGTCACATTACTATTATCATTGCACGGAACCTTCCGTGTGCGAGTCCGACTCGTACTTGGCCGATTTTTTAAGCCCTATTTGACTCTGTTGGGAGATGATTTTGGAAAAACTGTGATACGCATGTCTCATAATTTTAAATGAAGAGCATGTGTACCAATTTTCGAGTCAATCGATCCAGAGGTACAAAGTTTCACAGAAATTTATAACCCCGTTTCATTCATTTGGGGGAAAAAAATCTTAAAATTCTTAGTAGATACTCTAGGACCAGCAGTTCAGGCGGTGCGTTGATATATCAGCCAGTTAATGAGTTAGTCAGGCAGGACTTTGAATTATGGGGATGATTTTGGAAAAACTGATACACGTGTCTTATAATTTTAATTGAAGAGTATGTGTACCAATTTTCCAGTTTATCGACACCGAGAATCAAAGTCGAGCTATTTATTCAATTTAGGCTCTAGTGGGGCACTTATGAAGCTCAAAGCTACTCAAGTTACCACCAGTTCGTAACTCAGCAAAGTTACATTTTTTAAATATTTTTATAGTCTATATTAGCAATTTTTTTTAACTTTTTTTTAATTTAAAAAATAAAGTATAATACGCAACGATAAAAACGCTTGACATTCCAACAAAACCGTTGATAGTAAACTTAGTGACGTTCAATTTGAAAATAAAGGACATCTATACACACCTTCATCCCCCTTTTCACCCCTTCGGGGGTGGAATTATCAAGGAAGCTGAGACACCTATAAATTAATTTGAATTCACAGTCTACACACATAATTTGAAGATTCTAACTTCAAAACTGACAGACTTTCATACAAACTTTCATCCCCTATTTTACCCCCTTAGGGGTGAAATTTTCAAAAATCCTTCCATAGTGAATGTCCTCACTATGTAATTATAAATTTAGTTATGTTTACTTTGACAATGAAGAACTTTTCATACAAACTTCATCCCCATTTTCATCCCTTTAAGGGTAAAATTATCAAAAACGCTGAGACACGTACAAATTAATTTTCTATCTTCAGCCTAAACACAAAATTTGAAGATCCTAACTTCGAAACTGACGGACTTTCATACAAACTTTCATCCTCTATTTAACCCCCTCAAAGGTAGAATTTCGAAAAACCCTTTCTTAGTGGATACCTACTCTTCACAAAGAATATACCCTCCAAATTTCAAGTCTCTAGGACCAGCGGTTTAGGCTGTGCGTTGATATATCAGTCAGTCAGTCAGTCAGTCAGTCAGGACTTTGAATTTTATATATATAGATAAAATGGAATACAGAATCTAAAAGGCATGATAACAAGGTCTTTATAATATAGTTTGATTTATTTAATAACAAAATAATTTCTAACTCATCGTTTTTCGTTCCCGGCGAGTCTTACTTTCCAGAGATTAAGTTAGAACGCAGGTGGAGCCGCAGGCATACGCTAGTTTATATTAGTAGGGTAATATTGCACCTTAATTAGCCCTATATTTTAACCAACCAACTGTAATAATTGAACTTAAATATTTAATCCTTAACGAAAAAATTTCAACAAAAGCAACCCCAAATATTTTGAAGGAAAATAAAAAGAACAATTTCACTCGTGTTCAACACGATTCTTATCCGGTTTTATTTTGTTACAATAACAATATGGGCTACAGGGCTACTTATCACGTATCCGCTAATAAGTCAGCAACCAGGACCGCCCCGGAAGTTTCGTGGAATTACCTTTTTATAATGACAGTTAATGTTGATACAGATACGTGAAGCGCCTTTATGATGGGAATGAAATTTAAGTTAATATGGTGATGATGAAAGTTTGGAGCTTCTATCTCTATCTCTCCTAAGGATAAAAGTTAAGAAAGAAAAAGACAGAGAAAGACGTTTAAATTGGGCATTTAATCTGCGCTAGCTGAGGGCTTTACGCATCCCCTCTCTCCCGATGACCTTGTAAAGGTAGTCATTAAGATCAACAGGATATGTTAATCGGAAAAAGCCGTGTAATTTATAGACAAACTTTTATCCTACAGAAGGGAACTAGAACAATCATACGCGATACTGATGACGGTGACGACCTAGTTAGAGACGGTAGGAGCTAATGAATAGAAACAATTCTGTTTCGTTCGTTTTCAAAATCTGTCAGAAATATGGACGTTTTGAAATAGCAGGTGCTCTTTGGTGGTAATCGTGACGAATACCATGTAATAAATTGTATCCACTCAGGGCCCACCAATGATCTCCGTTGCACTGCGTCATTGGAGGAAATCATTAATGGTGTTAGCCAGGCAGGATGAAGTGTCTAATAAACGAGTGAAGTACCCCGACCGAGTAAGCTGGTTTTCATGTAAATACAAGGCACACATTATACACCATACATGAACATATAAAAAATAGAGGCCCATGTTCAGCAGAGGATATTGATACAAGCCAAAAAATGGCACATATTAAATTCCTCGAGCAAAAATTGTAAATGTATTTGTAGCAAACAATTGTGAAACTAGATAAATAGGCAAACTTCAGTAAGCAGCAGACACGTGCTAGTGTTACCAGTATCCATCATTACAATGTCATGGGGCGCTTGTGCGACATGTATCACACAAACAATACGCCATTATGTCAACGGGCAACATTTGTCGGACTTAGAACAACTGTTTGGGTTGCTATCAATCATTTCGATACAAAACAAGGTAGTGGGCGCAAATGAGAATTTCCTTATTGGGGTAAGCTTTTAACAAATGTCAAATTCACAAATTGTATGAAAAGCTATCATTTTGAGTTGCGTTAGGAGACTCCTAACTTAGGACTTCTAAGCGTTAGGCCTCTCCCTTAAGTTTGGTTAAACTGGAGCTTTAACAAAATATCACCACGATAGATGACGTGAACACGTGGCCAATGTAGTAAAATAGTTATCGATCTTTTGAACGCTTGATGGAATCTTTTGAACGTTAGATGATTTCATGAAGACTCGATCAATAAAACTATCGACAGGTCATCTCATTAATTTATTAAATGGAGAATGATAATTACAAAAAATGTAAACAAAGATATCAATTTATTTTTTAATGTGGATGTTTAACATGTGGCGGGAAATTAGTTATTTTTTCAAGTTTTTATTGTTTTTAGGGTTCCGTACCTCAAAAGGTAAAAAAGGAACCCCTATAAAATCACTCTCTTGTCCGTCTTTCTGTCTGTCCGTGTGTCACGAACGATTTTTTCAGGAACGGGTGGACCTAGCAAGTTGAAATTTATACCAGATACTGAGGTCTATTAGGGGTATAAAAATCAAGGCCCCAAGTCAACACGATAAAAAGATATGGACAAATTTAGATTTTCGCGAAAACTTGTAAGTACCAAAATTTACCTTAATTTTCAACATTTTTATTTTTCGGATATTTTCCCTTTACTTGTGCTGCCTTTACCTTGCTTTTAACCAAAATTTACAATTATAGGTCAACCGGAAGTACCCTATAGGCTTTGGGTAGTTCCTAAATGAGGAAATATTGTAAATTGTATATACTCGTAATTTATTTAATATCACGAAATAATGATACACGATACCCATAATGATTCACATCTTGACAATATTATTGAATACATTAAGACTATTCGGTGCCAGTACAAGGCGGGTTTCGGTTAAACCATAAATTCAAATTATCTGAACTACCGGTAACTTACCTGTATCTGAGTGTACAGGGTGTTAACATATTCAATCATTGTGTTGTACACGGGTCGTGGGATGCGATACCATCATATATGCGGATTGCGAACACGACTGGAGTGTGTCAATTTTATTGTAAAATAAAGCTCTTTATCTATTGGTTTTAGAAAATATGGCAAGTGATAAACAAAATAATATATTTTGGATTGAAATAACAAAATTACTATTAAACAATAACTAGCTCAGATACCACTTTACTGATAAAACTGATAAGTTTTATAATTTAACAGAATGTACAAAGTTTTATTAGAATACTAACCTCTTTCTGCGGTTTTACCCGCGTCTTTTATTATAATACGATTTTACTAATTTTCTTCCAATAAAAATTGTTCGGTTTGATGTGGTATGATGACTGAGTAACAAAATTGACGATGTTCATGAAATATTCATTTCTTAGTGTTATTGTCAAATAGAGCATGTTATTTAAATAACACCCTGTATATGATTCCACAATAACACAGGTAACTTTCCCCAAGCCTTGTAGTTCTGTCACCGCGGAAGGCTAAACAGGGGTTATCGATTCCCGATAACAGTTACGTACATTTTGTAATGAAATATCGATATCGATACTATAATCTCGATATAGTGCATGGCGAAATGTCTCCCGCACTATTCGCGGAGGAAATCAGACTCGTTTGTGATTTCAAATTAGTTAAAACTTGCTTTTACTAAATATATTATAAATTATTTAAAGGTTTGATAAATTGTGTTCAACTAAATAATATTTTACTTTGTAGGATGTATTAGTTACTGGTGTTTTCAATACCTGACTCATTTAAAATTAACATAAATCTATAAACCTAGGTACCAAGTAGTTAGTCGCAGCCAAGTGTTTGTTTGTACTAATTTCAAGTCTATACACATAAAAATTAATTATTGTCTATATATCTATTTAACGTGTGAGTTTATTTTCCATTTATTACGATGACAGTTTCGTCAGTTAGTGTATGAAAAAGATTACCGTCTTTGCTGTTGCGCACTCGGGTAAAAAGTATAATATTATATTCAAAATCAAAAACAGTTATCCCAAGATCATTTTTAGGACAGACGAACTGTCTATCCTTGCATTTTATATGCATAAAATATAAATAAAGGCTCTTCATCTTTAAAGAGACAATACAATTCTTTAGTTGTTAAAATTATTTCAGCCATCATTACAATAGTATTAAATTTATGGCCGCTGAAAAAAACAATAGAAGATTTAAGTCATAACATTCGTAATAGAATCCACGACCTCACGATGTGACGACCACCCGACACAAAGCCATAACGCCAGACCGGGCGTCAAACAAATTGGCAATTCAAATTATATTCATTTATTATGGCGACTAACGATGTACTCCGGTATTAAATTTAATACCTCAATCTCAGGCACCTAAGTTTTAAATATGCATAGAATTTCAAAGCTGCATTATTTATTGGTTGTTGAGGTGCTATTAGGTACTACTTAAAAAAATTAAGATACTGTAGATAAATTGTAGCTTAAGACATAAGATATCAACAGCTAAGAAGAATATAACAGCTCAAATACTACCCCTAAAGTTAGGGCTATTTCTCTATAATGAGGCAGATTAACTCATATACCACATAGGTCCAGTATAAATTGGTGAACTCTATATGCGTAAAAAAATTTACTTCTCGGACATAAGGCTTCCTACATCGAAATAGTTCCTCAAGATGGAATAAGTCCGGCAGCATTACTTGAGAGCCAGTTTCATCATAGTATGATTGTTGAAAAACCAAGCCCATCCATAAAAAAGTCAACGTTGAATACAACAATCAGGATTTCCAAAGCTTTCATCTTGCTAGAAAGCGAAGGTAAATAACCATATCCCATAAGCTCCCAAGGTACTGAGATTTATATTGGGCAAGCATTTATCATACACACGACAACGTATCCAATGCGGGTATACAAACACTTAATGAGGCGAAAACTCAAAGAAAACAAGCTATGGACACCCACGCAAATTCCAATAGTAAGCCATGAATCACCAACGAAAGTTGACCTACCGCAGTATCGATTGATGTTCTAATAAAGTAACGTAAAGAAGGTCTCCCTATGGTGGACTTAAGAGCTATCTGTGGATATTGATTCGATCAAAGAACTTGATATAATTCACAGGATTGTTATAGCAGTGTTAATGTCGGTATTGAATGTAATACTAGCCCATGAAGAGTCTGTAATGGATACTAAAAAAGATTTGGTGGCTGGTTTTCGATGTCTGGGAATTTAGGTCAAGGATTAGAGAGTCAGTGATCTCAGAGATTTTACGTAGAAAACTTTATATATTGGAATTAAACAATAGGCGTATCTTTGTGTTCCTGCGCGTGAGTCAAGTCCCCAGACCCATCGGGGAGGGGGGAATGGTTTGTAGCGCGTGAGAAATGCTCCGGTGATGTTGCAAAGGTCCATAGGACTACAGTAACCGTTTACCAATAGGCGGGAGAAATTTGTATAAAAAAAACTTGAAAAAAATATTGAATTGCAAAACATCATTAAGATAAATCAAAATATGAATTGTTCGCAAAATATTATAGAAAGTTAGTTTCGAAAATATTATCACCTTTTGCCACCATTAGCTTTTCGTATTTAATCCCATCTCAAATCACACTACGACACTATTTAATCGACTTAAAAAAAAGGAGATTATTTAATATATGAAAATAATTATCAGTTAGTATAAGTAGCAGTTAAATAGAAAAAGAAATTAAGCAGATTCAAAGAATCCCCACTTATAATATTGCTAGCGAGTCCCTTGCCTGCATATTTCACACTATGCCTCAAGTGTACTCGAGTATTGCCGTCTCAAGGACTCTCAGAGGCGCCAACCTAAAGACCTTGAGAATCTTCACTAATATAACTTTTACCTTCGACTAAAACTACTTTTACTTTATTTTCTTCTAATTTAAGACCAATATCCAATGATTTTAAGTTTTCTGACTACATTTTATTTATTTTTAAAGATCATCCATTACTTTTCATTTCAGTTTTAGCAGAGTTAAAACTATGTTTGTTCAATTTCTTGGGATTGATGAGACATGTTACGAACTGTTTGTTTTCGATTGCAAATTACTTGACTTTAACTTTGTTGAATCGATTATCTCTTAAAGTGTGTTTTTGTTTGCTGGATTATATTATTTCAAGATTTACAAGAGTTTGTAGATTTCTGAGTAAAAGTTTTGTTTGTTTTGTTATTATTTTATCATGTTCTTTGCAATTACTACAATTTGAGTTTATTTTGATATCAAATTATGATGAAGTTATCAGAATTTACTTTGTTTTAAGCTAACAATTTATAATTCTCAAGATGATTCAATCTACTAAAAGAAGTTTCGAAATGTTCAAGCAATGACTTTAAATAATTACATTTAGAACGTAACCATTTAAGTGCCCACAATGAGCGGTATTCTTTAGATCGTCACTTCAAAGCAATACGTCTTCGTCCACACAGTGTGATCACTCAATTTATGTCAAACGCCCAGATAAGGCACCATTTAATTTTTAAACATGAAACAATGCTAAAGAATATTAAACTTTAAGCCTTTGGTGTTAAAAGCGGCATCGTTGGTGGCGCTGGGTTTAATAAAGAAGTAAATGCAATTGTGACAGATCGAGGGCGCAAAGCCTGTGTTTCAAGTGGTAAATATTGTGATTCTTTGTATGAATCAAACGAGAAAAACACTTAAAACGTCGCATAACACTTAAAACAGTTGACAATGTGAGTGGCAGCTGTATTTGAAAAGATATATGAATTGAATGCGTTGAAAAAAACATCTTCACAATTTTAATTTGTAATTGATTGTTAAACATCTTAGTTATATTTATAATCAACTTACAATAAGAGTTAAAGATTCTATGAATGGCATTCATTATAACAAATCCATTTGAAATTAAATAATAGCTGGAAGTTTTAATTTTTTTTTAAGTCTTTTAAAGGAGCTGATAGAATAATGGTTGTGATGTTGAATGCCATGACTAGGTCACAGGTCACAGCGTATATTTTAGTACCCGATTGCTTGGCTACAACTCTCAAATCTGTAAATTGTCGCTTAGCACCTATCGGGTATGTCATGGTAGTTCTACAGTTCCGCGTACTACCTTCAGCCACATTCTCACTTACCATGGTGAGATTATAGTGAAACAAGCCATAACCCAGTATAAATTAGTCGAAGAATATTCTTTTAAGTCTAACATAGCGAGATTCCTTTATTCTCATTTACTCTTTCATTTGCATCATCGAAGTAATGAATGGTTTGTTCATTTGAAATAATCGCTGCTATAATCTTGCATATGTTTTCTATTTATATCCATTTCATTTCCAACTTTAATTGTGTCTCTTTCCAAAGTTTGTCAGCAGTTCTGGTGACTAACAGCCCGTTCTATCAACTGTTCAACTTATGATTTATATCTCAACTAATCAACAAACATCTATCCGACTGGTACTTGATTGAGTTACAAATCTGAACACTCTTTTAGTAATATCGGTCGGGTTTGACTTGAAAATATAATTAATGCCGTAATCATAGAAGCTGTAATTTCGATCTTATCAAGTGCGAAGGAATTTTAAGGTTCAGTAACAGCTACTCCATTAACAAGGTATATTTATTAACATTGTCATTATTTTAAAAGATTTATGGTTTTGTTGCGTACTTGTATGTTCGTACTGAATATTTCTGATTGCATTAAAGTTAAGTTCAATTACAGTCATTTTAGCAATAATTAATATGATCTAGAATGCTATGCCATTGCAATATAAAAGTTTTAAGTTCGTATACGGTCATAAAAAATAAATTGCAAGATTTCCTTTGGACTGGTTTTTACATGCTGAACTATTTAAAGTTCTTCTTAATCATTGAGATAAGGTAAGCCCCTCCCTTGCCTTTAATAGCTAAGGCTAGTTGTTAAGTTAAACAATCTGCATAAAATCTAATGATCTGCTTTATTGTCAATAGCGCCTCCTCATTTCTAGAGGGTTCTAAATCACAAAAGTTCAACATTTATCCCAATGTCACAAACATTTGTACAAATACATCCAATCTTTTTGTTACAACTTTATAAAAAGCGTGTCATATTACACCCCAAAGTATTGTCCAACAGGGTCTAACAAATTTGCTGGGTTTGGATTTTTCTCGTTAATTACTTTTCACACTTGAATACAGGCTACGCCTGTTAACACTATTCAATAGATTCACTATTAAGACCTATTCACTATTCATAAGACTATATCTAAACGTAACGTATTCTCACAGAGTTAATACAGAAGTATCAAATGATTTCATTTATAAAACTTCATGCCACTATTCTGTGAGAACTGAGCAGGCTTCCGTCGATTTCACTTGCATTCTTGGATCTCCTGTCCTGAGGTAAAAAGTATCGTAGTTATGTTTTATCCAGGGTATTTTGTCCAAATACATTCATCATTTTATATCAAAAATCTGCACAGATTAGATTTTTTTATATAGTATGTTTCTGATTTAGATTAAAATTTCATGATGATAATGAATTCGATCGAACAGTATTAGCTTTTTTGCATCCTCGCTTCAGATGATTTTAGTTTTTAATTCATCTTTATTTATTTTATCTACTCACCTCAACTTATCTATCCTTTGTGATCTATAGCGCCACAGATACCGTTGGACAATATAACAGATAACATCTATTATTATTTACTTAAATAAAAGGGCAACAAGACCCGACGACTGATTCACTCACTTGACCGTTACTAATTGTATCTTGTCTCTAAGACATAAATATCTTCTGTCTTTCACGCCTTTTACTCTGTTTTCTTGGCTGTGGATGTTTCAATACTCGGAATAGTGTTGTTAGTCATGATTTTTTATCAATAACCTTGAGTTTAAAAGAATTTGAAAAGGTCGTAATGGAAATTAATTAATTACCTACTTATCTAGCCGTTCTACCATACAGAGTTCCAATTTTCGACTTAAGTATGGATTCGCCGTATTTCGATAAAAAGAAAAAGGAATTGCATGTCTGAGAATTCAAATTATTTAGCATATCACTTAAAGAAATGGCCGCTCACATCATCCTGGTATGCGAGGCAATGGTTGATCAACAGTCAGAAATTCCCAAGCCTGTGAGGATGCTCCGATAGATAGGCTTGGGGACATCCCAGAAAAGTCCTGCGCTTTTGGACAGAGCTGGGCTGCTTAGTGGTCTAGCCGGCATTCTTCACGCAAAAAAGGGCCCACTCGAGCCTACTTGCGGAAATGAAGAACCCACAATAATGGAGGAGAAGGAAGAATTCTGGAGGAAACTAATGATGTCTTTTAGGAATTAATTTATGTCAAATAAAATATATTATAAATCTCAATATAAAGATTTCTTAAAACAAAAATAGAAACTTTTTTACTGGAGTCTAAAAGTAATTCAGAAAATAAAAATATTTTAGACCAAGTTTTTTGATAAAAGGATGACCTTATGTCGTAGAATAACGGGGATTTACAAAGGACAATATTCATATAGATAATACTAATTGTTGTACATACTTCGAATCCGAGACCTTTCTACAAATTAGGTAACGTAGACGCACGTATAGAAGAGAAATGAGGTTAGAACAGGGTTGTTACGACAGAAAAAAATATGTAGAATACTTAGCCATTTATTTAAACTAATATTACACAGGTTTTGATATAACCTATCTTCCTACACAGTTTCGCTAATAGGTGGTAATTTAGATTTAAACAAATATTTTTTGAGATAAGTAAAGCTGGTTTTTTCAAATTAAATCAAGTTTAACGACAAACTGGCATTTTTTCCTTCTTTATTGCCTTAATGTCAGCACATATTGCTGTCAGTATTTCATTTCTTAATGTGAATCTCAAAAGATTATGATTAGCTGCATGAGTTATTTTATAATCATAAATAATTTAATGAAAAAACGGTTAATCTGGATTTATTTTGCTAACTATAGTTTAATATTATATCCACGCACATTCCAAATCTATGGCTCCTAAAATGTCCATCAACATTACTAAAAGTTGGCGTAAAACCCCAGACGTTGGCGCCAAATAACTTGAGTTAAAATACTGCGTGGACTAAGAACCGTATAAAATCTGTACAGGTTTTGTTACTATCTAAAATCGACAAAATATGGATAAATCTATATTAATATGAAATGAATCAATTACAACAGCATATTTTTAACCGTCAAATATATTGTCATTTAAAACAACGTTATGAAATAACTCAACTTGACAGCCCTAAGTTAGATGTCGGTTCCTTTTAAGTAATGTCGTGTAAATGGCAGTGATATTGTTTGTAATAGACTTTCTACTTGTCACGTTAAGAATAATTATTTTGGAGTGCATTCGGTGAATTGGAGCAAGGTACGAGTAAATTAGAATTTCCTATTTCGATTTAGATTCAAGTTCGAAGATACGATAATGTCGGGGAAAGTGTGGATACAGTTACAGAAATAATATGCCTAATCACCAAACCGCAGTGTTATTCTACATATATTTCAAAAAATCGTCCTTGTTGCCTTTTTATGCTTAGAGACTCTCGTTTACTAAGCTAGGTCTAAATCCATTAATTCTTATTAAACCAATAATATTTTCTGATTGTGTTAAATATCAATATCATTTCATATCATCGCCAATAATTTCATTACCATTGTCATTTTAGATGTCTTTACTATTGTGCGATAGATCTTTGTTGCTTTCATTGATTCCATCAAAATTTGCCATTGAAAGAATCCATAAACAGTTTCAAGAAAATATTTATATCAAAACACTGTAATGTAAAGATAATCGCGACGCAGATTTAAATAGTCGTCTACAAAATGTAGTCCATTGTTAAACTAATTCTATTACCCTATAATGTAACCACACAATTCTGTAAATGCAAGATAACTAGCATATTGAGTTATGAATTCATTCTATTACATATTTACGACAACCAATACACTTTGGCAAACCGATTATTATTATTAATAATACAATTATCTGAATTTATCATTTAAGCTGCATTATCAGTTGCTAAAAGAACATAAATAAACCACTTTGTATCTATTTTAAAATTTACAGGTCGAGAAACGGAGGCAAATACAAATTTCATTTATAGATTGTAAGCAAGAATGTTGTTTCCTTTTGAACTCGGTTATGATAACACAAATTTTAGGTTTATACCGAATCATAATTTTGAAATTCTGGTGTAACTTAGGTAACAATATTTCACCAACATTACAATTTGCACTGAGTTAGACGCAGTAGTCATGTAAATTATTTTATTCGCAAAAAACCAAGCTTGGATTACAATAAAACAAGCAATTGAACATACTGATAATAATAAAGATTACACAAACATGTTTACATAAAACTTTATGAGTCTAAATAATAGCACCAGAATACAAAAAAATCCCCGTACCTACTTGTATGTAGTAAAGTCTAACGAAAATATTAAAGTTTGAAGCGAGACTTAAAATGATTTACAAGCTAGACATAAATAAGTGAATATTAAAACATTAATGGAGTTTCGAAACACATATATTTGGATAAAAGAAGACACGCTCCAAATAGGTACAAATAGTAATATTTGTAACTTGACTCTAGCAGCGTTGGGCGGGCGTGGTTTTATAAATCAAATAAATTTTCAATTAGTTTGCCGCCGGCAACACCGGCCAGCGGTAATGGATTGCCGTTTATATGGATTTAATCTAGTTACTCGCGATGAGTTTCTAAATTAGTCTTGGTTTCTACACCGTTTCTAAACTTGAGCGATGGGGTCTGATCTCCTCTACCGCGCTACTATGTATTATGTGATTAAAAGATTTCCACTGAACATTTTTCTTTTTTTTCATAACAAAATCTATTTTACATTAAATTGAGAAAAAAAAAACCGAATTAAGTCCAGTGCAAAACACAAGAATTTTTTAAATATAGTACTTAAGTTGTCGAGATCTAAAAGGCCCGTTTTGACAAGAAGGTGTCTCTTCTAGTCGCAATATGTTTGTCTCTTTTTGACACATTGATGAACATGTGCTATCAAAACGGGCCTATTAGATCTCACCAACTTTAGCTGATTTCAACTCTTGACTTCATTTAATCGTTTGCTCACTTAGTCAAGCACTTCAACGTATAGAATTTGTACTACATTCAGGGGAATGTAGTACAAATAGGGATTTGTGGTCACCATTCAAGAGCTTTACGTCCCTATTGTTGGTCCCATTCTTTCATTTCTAAGAAAACAATAAGTGAACGCCGATACACCGGTGTTTTCTAAGAAAAGATCGACGTTTTTAAGTAGGTATGCGTTTCATTGTTACGGATGTAGATATTGCAGTGAGGTAACGTTTGAAATAATTTTTATCATAGAACTGAGGATTTAAAATGAGATTAATATTAACAATGGTGATACGGTGCAGATAGACATTTCTGAACTTTAAAAAAATGACAAATGCAATAATAAATAATTGATGTAAAGTCATTGCGATTATTACGAACTCATACGATGTATATGTAAATTATACGTTTTAAAAGAAACTCAATATCGAATGGAATAAATAAGAGAATAATTGGATTTAAGTATAAATATAAGTAAAACAAAAGTATAGCATATCCTGAGATTATAACGCTGTATATTCTAACTCAATTCAATGTCTCTGAAGGAATAGAGCATGAAGGCAAAAGCATAGTATCCAAATGGACCCGCGAGCAAAAGCATCCGATAAATAAAAGAAAGACACTCTTGACACGAATTCCATTAACAGCTTCTTAAGCATAAACAAATATTATAATACATTTTCCAAGCAATGACATCATACCACGTGTACTCATTACATTAGATTCAAGTGCTCAACTTGATATAGACCAAACTCATTGAGATAAAAAAACGGTAAAATATTGGCTTAGTCACTGTTATTCGTAAAATAATAGTGATTTTGATATTGTTAAAGCGAAAACTGTAGCTAATGTTAAAGAAAATAAGGCAGTGATTAATGAAGTAGCCAATATCGATTAAGAGAATGTTTCATAATATTCACGCGCCGTTATTGAGACGGCATAGATTGTTAATTATTCATTTAGGTATTGGTTAATTAAAACTACTCGATTTAAAATCTGGAATAGAGTTTTATCAGATTTAATAAATACAAACATAGGGGCTATTTATCTAGTTTTAGGGTTTTAATGATTATCACCTACGGTCACATCATCACTATCGTACTATTATGTGGTGAGATTTGATTAAACACGTGCTTCATAATGAACATATATTCAAAACAGCCCAGCCAAAAACTCAGAAGTTTGTTTGAAAAATTCTCATTCCTGCATGTCTCACAAAAAAGAAACAAGTTTCACTTGTCGATACTATCTGTCGAAAAACGTCAAAAACCATGCAAATAATAATTGAGACCCCACACGGGAACCTTGCGGCACGCCCGCTCTGTTACTAAGTAAACAATACGTGGAATGGAGTGAAAACAAAAAAAGAAGTTATTTATTGTTCCGGCCAGAGGTTGAAGGTAAAGTCACTTTTTTTAAGCTATAGTCTGAGTGGCGACGGATTTGTAATCTGTATTTGCAGAAGCAGATGCAAGTATACAACATGTAACGGAAAGGGTATAACGAGTTCTTTGATACTAGGCGCACAGATTTTTATGAAAATATTAACAAGTGACGTGAAGAGAGAATGACCCTCAGTGAGCGGTGACACGTTGATTATGATTTTAATACAATAAACTTGGAAGCAAACATTTTTGAGTAATTTATTTTGAGCTGAAATCTTTCCATTAGACGATTTGTAGAGTCAGCAGTAATCTTTTGAACTTATCACTTCTATTTATAAAAATATTGAAAAGAATATAGATTTTTTTAACTATGTTTGTTTTTGATCATAAACTCTCCATGGTAAGTTATGATGTGCCCGACAAAGAAACACAAAGACTTAAAAGATTTTAAAGAGAACTGGCTCTCAAATGCATCGGCTGGGACACATAAGTACGTGTTTGGCGCCAGATATTCAACCTGGAAGTAACTACCAACGTTAACTTTACTCCAGGCGGGTACAGTAGCCCTAGTACAGGAAGTACCATACCACCATGCAATAGCAGTCAGCTCTATGGTTATACAGAAAACTCAAGCTAAACGTTAAACTGAAACGCTTGATTGCACAAATATTAAGACTTTTAATTATAGGTCTACAAGATGAGGAAATTGAAAGATATCAATGAATTCGTTTAACCAAATAACATATATCAAGTTTTGTACAAACTTGCTAATTATTCGGTCACAGCTTCACTTTATATAAAACTTAATAGCGTAAAAGTAACTCTGAACAAGATCGTAAATATAGTTCCAAGGTAGACTTGTGCAATAACCGAAATGAAGTGTAACAAGACTAATAACACTTATAATTAGTAACAACCACAAGCGCACTAATAGACTATTGTTGAGAATGTTTAGTTTGTGGCAATTTTACGTATTTTCGTAACAATAATAATGAAGTAGCTGGATCTAAAATAAAATATGTGCACGTGTTCTTAATTTTATATCTGCTAGGAGTTCTAGCTACTGAAAATAACAGAAGTAATCATTGCCAAGGGAAAGAAGATTTGCCAAGAATTGGGGAGAAGAGAAGCGATGATACCTAGGTTTTTATTTAATACCACTTAGGTGGCAAACAAGCATACGGCCCGCCTGATGGTAAACAGTTACCGTAGCCTATGGACGCTTGCAACACCAGGGGTATCACTCGCGCGTTGCCGACCCTGAAGAAACCAAAAGTCTGTCAAAAGTTTGTCAGCGTCAACCGCTTTCCATCAGCCGGGCCATGCTTGTTTGCTACCTAAGTTGTATAAAAAAACTAGTTTGAGCTTTCGTTGAAGGACACATCTTGGTGGGTGTTTAGTCATTTTAACCATAACAAAGTGGAAAAGTTATTTGTAGTAAGTGTTCGCCTGTCTGGATACCATCCTCAAGTTGAAAATCCATCACAAAGTACCTACCAGCGTTTTCAAGCAGGTGTTCTTTTCTATGTTTTGTGTACTTATCACTATCAGCAACGTAATCATTTACCACTGTAAGATTGCGATCAAATGCAAGCCTGTCATTGTTAAAATCCAAATCAACATTCCAAATATTATACAACTCATCCAAAAAACCTGTAATCTCTAACCAAACTCCATCTTACTCAATAATAAAAATTATAGTTGTGACATCGTCTGTTTAACCGTAAAATTAATCGATAGTTCTTCCGTTATTATACAAATTATCATATCAAGAACAGCTGGTGCGGCGTGAAGTTTCATTGCGTTAATTATTATCGTACCTTTGGCGTTGGTTCGGCCCCCATACCGTGAATTTCACAAGAGATTAGATTATTTAATTTTATTTTCAATTTTTATTTTATGGCGTCAGTTTTAGTGGATGCATTTGTACCGGTTATTGTATCTAAAGTGTTTGCGTATTAAATTTTGTCGTTCATAACTTCACAGTCTTAGTGGAGTTATGGGTTTCTTTAATTTCGCCGCCTGCGGTTCTCACGGTACAGTTAGTTCTAATTTGTACGTTATCTTTATTAATTAGTAATTTAATTACTTAACAATTTACCAAAATTATGGAACATAAAACATAACTCTTAATTGTAACGTATCGGATTTTAAACCTAAGGCCGGTACGTTAATAAGAAAAATTGATAAATGAAACAACCTTTACCGGCATAGAATTCATATATTATTATTTAACTACATAAACGGTTATTCATTTTAAGTATAATTTTATACAAACAGATATTTAAAATAAATGCCACAGCTTCTCAGCCAGAGAATGTGGGTAACCTGAGATGAATTGCATTACCAATTACATAAGTTTAAATAAAGTATAAGGGCGCCAAAAGCAGAGACGGCTGCTTTACCGAAGAAAAAATCAGGTAAAAGTTTTAATTAAAGGATATGTGTAGCACCAACATGATCCGTCGACAGTAGATCAAGTCCCAACTGAACCATTTGATGGGATGTGAGCCCCAGCCGAACACATAGATGGGATCCTGAACCCCAACCAAACACATTGATGGTATCTTGAACCCCAACCAAACACATCGATGGGATCTTGAACCCCAACCAAACACATAGATGGTATCTTGAACCCCAACCAAACACATGGATGGTATTCTGAACCCCAACCAAACATATAGATGGTATCTTGAACCCCAACCAAACATATAGATGGTATCTTGAACCCCAACCAAACACATCGATGGGATCTTGAACCCCAACCAAACACCTCCTGTAATTGATTTGTCAATTACAGTAACATAATAATAAAGTAGTATGAAAGAGGGAAAACCTAACCTCCAAAACATAAATTTGATGTAAAATGACTAAGAAAAGTTAATCATGTATTGTTTTGTATTATAACACAAATATAATCAAATTGATGATAAGTTTTATCTTTTATTTAATTTGGAATGATTGAATCTATGAGGGAAAAATAACCTAATAACCTCATGTAGCACCTAGCTTTCTAAATACTTAAAATATCACTTCTAATAGGCCTAGCATGTGGATAGTTCGTAGGAAATAAGTAATACATACCTTTGTGAAAATAAAGGAGGCTTAAATGAAGAAGATCGAATGAATTCCTAACAACTCCACACCACGCGTCATGGATCGATTGTGGATCCCTCCTCCAGCACAATTCTGTAGAAAACCACGAAATAAATACCGAGGCACTATTAAAACCAAAGAACAAAGCTTCCAAGAGATCAAACTTACCAAAAAAAATAGTAGAAGATCACATATTGAAAAATTTACGTGCGCACTGCACGTCGTCAGGATCGAAAAAGACAGGCTCCTTAGCCATTTTTTATAACTTGTAGAATTTCAGAGAGGGTTACAGTAGAAAACGTAATCCGTACATCTGTTGAAAACTACGAGACACTGAGGTCAAAAACCTTATTAACTTGAATGTTTTATTAAAGAAAAACGATGTCTGAAAGACCAAAAAGCACAGGAACAGTGTTTTATTGATAAATACAATGTTTATAAACTTTAATTCGTATTATTTGTAAAGAAACAATAAAAACGTCAACTAAATTGCGAAGTTATTAATATTTCTGTCAAAACCGATTATTCGTTTTATTCGCTGGAAACCCTAACTTTTCTATAGGTCACAGACAATAAATCAACTTGTAACATTAAAAGTTTCGTTCGAAAACGAATCGGTTTCGTTCAGAAACATATCGATTAATCGATAGAAAATCAATATTTTATTCCTGTATTTCAATAAAATAGGAGGAATAATTAATGATATGTTCATTTAACGAAACATTGATTAATTGGCTATAAATCCCAATAAATATTAAGAGGCTACAGACAATTAATCCAGTAAAAGCATTAAACTTGATTTAAAAAAGAACGATTCATCGACTGAAAAATCGAATGATAATCGAAAGTTATTATAAAAATTAAATAATTAAAAACCCATTTTACTACGTTACACGACCCCCCCTGTCAGAAGAATTTTGCGTATATAAAAGCAAAATTCAAGCTGCCCTCAGCTTGAAAACACCTCAGCTCGAAAAATCTATCGATATCGATAACTGAAAGATAACTCCAAGTCACACTAAATTCTTAAATAAAAAATACCAACCGGATACAACGACAATCAAGTTGTAACCAAAAAAAACAACAAATATAAGAAAGCAAAATTCAAGCTGCCCTCAGCTTGAAAACACCTCAGCTCGAAAAATAAAAATCGATAACTGAAAGAAAACTCTAACTCACACTAAATTCTAAAATAAAAATTACCAACCGGATACAACGACAATCAAGTTGTAACCAAAAAACAACAAACTATAAGTAATCATAAACACAAGACTAATGAAATACAAACCACCCTATCAAATCCAACACTCAATACTACATCCTACCAATAGTAAAGAACTTAAAAAGAAAAAACTCCTCCATCAACAAACCGAACCCACGAACAAAGGAAAACCAAAAGTTGGAGATCATAACTCCCACAACTTAACAAAATTAATAGTAATGCAGGAAAAATGTACCTAACATTAACTAATACAAATTAAAAAAGAAACGCAACCCTAAACGCAATATATAAATCCCAACCAGTTATACATAAATAGTTAATAGAAATATAATAAATAAATATAATAATGGATGTAATAACAACTTAATATGTACTCTTGATTTACTAATAGACAATAAGCGATAACACACATAATCTAACTGTGGTTACGCCTCACCATATTAAACAAAAGAATTAAGAAGCAAGAAAACCCATTTTAGAATTTTAAATGATCAATGGTTAAAAGGCTTAATTTTAAAGAGGTAACCAACCGCCTCTAGTATAATGGCTTATTTAGAGGAGTTACTAACCGCTCCGGACAAAGGCTTATATTTTAAAGAGGTTATCAACCGCCTCTAGTAGAATGGCTTATTTATTTTACATAGGAGTTACCAACCGCTCCTAACCCACTATATTTACTAAATACCCAAAGTGGTCACTACCCAAGTAAAAATTAATCCAACATTTCAACATCCCTCAAGTGAATAAAGTATTTTATAATACATACATAATTATATCAATAAATAAAGACACTAAATAATAATCATAAAATATATAACCCCAAAACTATCTTAACTTTAACTATCCATTCCAGTAATCCAATCCAAAAAATACCAACTGCCAGGACTAATGTTCTACAATCCAAAATATACCTACTTGTCCGGGCTATAGTTTATAAGATAAGAACCTTCTAAAATTATTATATAAATTTAACCTTTAACCTTGGCCACCTCCTTTTAAATATCGGATATGCCAAGCCCATAACAACCATTACTTGAGAAATCGGGTCGGTTATAAATCAAACCAAACCAAAAGATTTCACGAGCAGACTACACGAGAGTGAACAGCGGTGTGATATAATTAATATCACAACCATGAAGAACCTTGGCCACCTCCTTTTAAATATCGGAAATGCCAAGCCTATATCAACCATTACTTGAGAAATCGGGTCGGTTATAAATAAAACCAAACCAAAAGATTTCACGAGCAGACTACACGAGAGTCAATAGCGGTGTGATATAATTAATATCACAACCATGAAGAACCTTGGCCACCTCCTTTTAAATATCAGAAATGCCAAGCCTATATCAACCATTACTTGCACATCCGAGTCGGTTATACATCGAACCGAACCGAAAGGAAGAATACACGACAGAAGCGCGAGAGTCCTTAGCGGTGGTGATGTGAGTATCATCATCACAACCGTGAAGTGTGGCTCCCACCTTCAGCAAAACATCATCGAGTCGGAACCTAAAATAAAAAATACTGGATCCCGAATCCAAGAAACGACGAAACGCCCGAACAACTATTTCAACCGAAAGAAAAGGACAATTAACCCTATAATTATAAGCACTACAAACTATCGATACACATTTAAGATAAGAAAATAAATAAGTTCAAGATGAACTTTCAAATCTAAATTAAGAGTTCTTAATGGTATACACAACGATGTAACGACATCAGCAGGCATGGTGTCCCTAATGCGAACCTCATACGCAAGCTTATATTTATGTAAAGCTTGGAAAGCAAAAGAATATTCCTCCATTTTATAACAAGTGAAATAGTCACAGAAGCGGAAGAAATATCTTAGAAAATATAAGTTATGTAATGATAAAGTTAAGTAAAAGTTAAGCAACAGTAATGATAAATAACTGCAATGTAAAATAGCAGTAAGGTTAAATAAGTGTCATGATAAGTAGCCTGATACACACATCAATACGCAATAAGCATAAGCGGTAAGCACCACATTAATACAGCTAGCTTAAGGCGCTAGGTATCAAAAGCAAAGAAAAATAAATTAAATCTTCAGAAAAAAAACTTATTTTTAATTATTATTTGAAAATTAAGCAAAGTTAATTAATTCTGAAAATGCAAAAACGATGGGTGTGAACCCTTATTACAGGATAATTTCCTAAACAGTCAAAAAGCAGAAGTTGAAAATGTTGAAAATTTCCCCGACTTAAAAAAAGTAAAAAATAATTTTAATTCAAAAAGTTCCAATGGGAAAATTAAGAAAGAAAGCTGTAATAGTGGCAAATGATGAGTGTGTACCAGATATTTAGTTAAAAGTAGCATAATGTTTAAGATAAATATTAAAATGTAAAGATTTCATTTTAATCACCGCACTATTTTGCAAGTCATCTCAAGTTAAGAGAAAAAACATTAGTTAAATATTTAAATTATAACACAGTATGCATACATAAGACACAGGTAGTATAATTTGTAATGTAAAACACAGATCCGCAAGAAAATTGAGGTAAGACTCAATAAACACAGTTCCGCAGTAAACTTATGAAATACTTATAGTAAACACAATTTTTGACATATTTAAAACAACATGACAATCATCTCAGGTTACTCGCCACCACGTACGGGCGTCACTGTAACGTATCGGATTTTAAACCTAAGGCCGGTACGTTAATAAGAAAAATTGATAAATGAAACAACCTTTACCGGCATAGAATTCATATATTATTATTTAACTACATAAACGGTTATTCATTTTAAGTATAATTTTATACAAACAGATATTTAAAATAAATGCCACAGCTTCTCAGCCAGAGAATGTGGGTAACCTGAGATGAATTGCATTACCAATTACATAAGTTTAAATAAAGTATAAGGGCGCCAAAAGCAGAGACGGCTGCTTTACCGAAGAAAAAATCAGGTAAAAGTTTTAATTAAAGGATATGTGTAGCACCAACATGATCCGTCGACAGTAGATCAAGTCCCAACTGAACCATTTGATGGGATGTGAGCCCCAGCCGAACACATAGATGGGATCCTGAACCCCAACCAAACACATTGATGGTATCTTGAACCCCAACCAAACACATCGATGGGATCTTGAACCCCAACCAAACACATAGATGGTATCTTGAACCCCAACCAAACACATGGATGGTATTCTGAACCCCAACCAAACATATAGATGGTATCTTGAACCCCAACCAAACATATAGATGGTATCTTGAACCCCAACCAAACACATCGATGGGATCTTGAACCCCAACCAAACACCTCCTGTAATTGATTTGTCAATTACAGTAACATAATAATAAAGTAGTATGAAAGAGGGAAAACCTAACCTCCAAAACATAAATTTGATGTAAAATGACTAAGAAAAGTTAATCATGTATTGTTTTGTATTATAACACAAATATAATCAAATTGATGATAAGTTTTATCTTTTATTTAATTTGGAATGATTGAATCTATGAGGGAAAAATAACCTAATAACCTCATGTAGCACCTAGCTTTCTAAATACTTAAAATATCACTTCTAATAGGCCTAGCATGTGGATAGTTCGTAGGAAATAAGTAATACATACCTTTGTGAAAATAAAGGAGGCTTAAATGAAGAAGATCGAATGAATTCCTAACAACTCCACACCACGCGTCATGGATCGATTGTGGATCCCTCCTCCAGCACAATTCTGTAGAAAACCACGAAATAAATACCGAGGCACTATTAAAACCAAAGAACAAAGCTTCCAAGAGATCAAACTTACCAAAAAAAATAGTAGAAGATCACATATTGAAAAATTTACGTGCGCACTGCACGTCGTCAGGATCGAAAAAGACAGGCTCCTTAGCCATTTTTTATAACTTGTAGAATTTCAGAGAGGGTTACAGTAGAAAACGTAATCCGTACATCTGTTGAAAACTACGAGACACTGAGGTCAAAAACCTTATTAACTTGAATGTTTTATTAAAGAAAAACGATGTCTGAAAGACCAAAAAGCACAGGAACAGTGTTTTATTGATAAATACAATGTTTATAAACTTTAATTCGTATTATTTGTAAAGAAACAATAAAAACGTCAACTAAATTGCGAAGTTATTAATATTTCTGTCAAAACCGATTATTCGTTTTATTCGCTGGAAACCCTAACTTTTCTATAGGTCACAGACAATAAATCAACTTGTAACATTAAAAGTTTCGTTCGAAAACGAATCGGTTTCGTTCAGAAACATATCGATTAATCGATAGAAAATCAATATTTTATTCCTGTATTTCAATAAAATAGGAGGAATAATTAATGATATGTTCATTTAACGAAACATTGATTAATTGGCTATAAATCCCAATAAATATTAAGAGGCTACAGACAATTAATCCAGTAAAAGCATTAAACTTGATTTAAAAAAGAACGATTCATCGACTGAAAAATCGAATGATAATCGAAAGTTATTATAAAAATTAAATAATTAAAAACCCATTTTTACTACGTTACATAATGTATTGCGTTTTGTATAATTTATTATGGATTTGATAGTTTGCTTAATATGTCATACGATCAAATCTAGGCTATCGCTAGATAATTAGATATGTTTCAAACTTATGGCTGACATGTGGATAGACAGAAAGATGATGTGAGTCGTCTATCAACATTGCGCGTCAACCTTTACATACCCGCGAAAGCAACTGGTTCTCGAGTGCTTGATGGTTTTAGAAATAATTCAAATAAATATCTTAACATACGTCTTTACGTGGTCTATAAAATACTACAACAATAAACTGATAATACAGTCACGAGATTATTTAGCAGATATGTATTACATTTTCATAAATTCATATACATGACAGGGTCCGAAACGAGTACATTTGTAGGAGAACAAAAATTACCAGTACGGCTCGTAGAGTCAGTAAGCTAAAGTGGTAATGGACCGGCCACGTTGCTTGAAGAACCGATACCCGATGGGGTAGGAAGGTTCTCGAGTGGCGATCACGTACTGGAAAGCGCCGAGCGGGACGACCTCCTACCAGGGCTGATATGATGATGATGATGTATTTCGATTTCTATAAAATACAATTTGACAAATAATGGATTCCAGAAAAGGGACATAAACAACTTTAGAAACTTGATTCCACAAAATAATCAAAGAAGTAGCCGAAGATACTTAGTAATAAATAACCGATGGCCACAGAAGTTGTGCCCGACGAAGCACCTATTAGTATCAAACAAGTAATTGCTTACGATTTGTCAAAGCACACATAACTTTGTCGTTACGGACAAACTAACGTTTTACTTTTTGGAGATGGTCCAAGTTGTGAGCGAGCGGAGTTTGATTTGTAGGTACTTTCTCTTTCAATAACAGTCTATTATTAAAATAGTATTACATCATCACTCACCTATGGTAAGTGGTAAAATATAAGGCTATTTATATGCACTAGCGGTCGTAGGTAGTCGTTGACAGAATATATTCTGGATTAACACATGGTTTTTTTTCCGGGAAAGCAATATATCCCTTGGGTACGCGGGTGAAGCTGCGAGGCGCAACTAGTATTATATAAATATAAAATCGGGGATAATGTAGCTTCTTATTAGTGAAATATTTTTACGAATCCGACTGGTAGTTCCAGAGATTAGCCCGTTTAAACAAACAAACAAAAAATCTCTTCCGCTTAGTGTAGATAGATTTTCAATTGATTGAGAGTTTAAACCATAGTGTTAGAATATATCTATTACTCAAATGATATATGTTTTATGAATGAATATAATTTATTACGCCTTTATTAGACGTTTTTAGTTTCCCGGATTGCATCAGTATGTTACTTTGTATTAAAAAAATCATTTTTTGGACACACTATTATCCTATTGAACTTTCATTCATTCATTCATAATTATAATAAATCTCCTACAACTAGGTATTATGAGAAGATAAAAGTAATCCCACCAAAAACATTTTTATGTAAAATGTTGCCGCCAAGACATATGGCTCGTACTGTGAAAAAGTTATCAGATCTCATGTAGATCCAAGCTTATAACTCTACATGCACTTACTCTACAAGCCCTAACTTCACAAACTCTACACCTTAGTCAAAATATGTGGGTTGGCCGTTTCGCTACCGTCACATGGGAGTAAGGTGAAAAATGTATTCACTGTTTATTACTTTTTTGTTATTCAATCGTTCTTGTAGTATTGAAACGGCCAAGCCACATATTTTGACTGCGGTGCGGTGTGTAGAGTTTGTGAAGACTTCCGTGCCCCCAGTTTTTTTTTTATTATTTTAGTAACATACAAAATATAGTAAAAAAATTGAGAAAATATAATTCTGCATGTTTTGTTTTAAAAAAGAATGTAGTTAAGCAGTGTTATTCTTATATCTTAAACCACCGCCCAAGTGCCCCCAGTACAAACTCATCAACATTTCAGCATAGGGCGGCTGCGCTCGCGCACACAACACAACTTGATTTATCGTTATTTTGCTCTTGAAATTATCTAGCCGTGCCTTAATGTGTATTTGAGGGTAGGCAAACTCAAAATAACACTAAATAAATTACCAAACACGTTCATATTTCAGTTCGCTTTATGGTTACATTAAACTTGATTGAGTTTGAATTATTTTGAGATTTAATTACGAAGTGAATGTCATTGGTTTTTGTATGTTTGGATATTCGATGCTTTGACTATATTTCTTAGATTTTATTTGCCTCCATAGTAAATATGTATAGAAGGACATCGTTTAGCAATAAATTGCGTTGTAAAGCACATTGTAAGTTTCATCATTCGATAAATTTTCTATTAAGTATGTTGATATATGAATGAAATTATGTTAACGAAATAATATTTTCATTAAGGCAATTTTCTTTGGATTTTGAAATTTTAAATGGGATATTTTTAATTGCACCTCTATTTAAGGACTCTCCTCTAATTTTCTTATTGCACCTTAATTTACTTATTGCATATCAGAAAAATTACTGTTGTACAATTAAACTACCTATTCATCATAACATGTTCTATCATCCTGAACCGACTCGGGGCACTACAAATACAGTTTGTTAGGTTAGAACTGTGACTAGATGACCATTCAGTTCAAACAGTTTTGCATAAACCATAAAACTGATACTCAGTTTGATTTATTTAGTGTGCAATTCAGTATTTTTGGTTCTAGTTTTGATTTTTTATGTTGGAATAGTGAGAATTAATAGTAAAGGCATTAAATACATGCCATTTGAAATTGGCAAAAATTATCATGAACTAATAAATAAGTTATTTCTTTACATATTTGCGTTCTTATTGCTTGGGATAGGTTTACATATTTTTTTTAATTCTCTGATATTAAGTGGTCCTGGCCACCTATGGATATTTCTTTTAATATTCTTTTTTAGTAAGTAGCCGGTAATTTATATTTGGAAACTGTATAGGGTAAATGCAAAATAGCTATATATTTTTCTACTTTATTAGAGCTAAAATTATAACTGGGTCAGATAGTTATAATAATGTCTACGCCACGTGGTATAAAAATAACTTTGGTCAAAGAACTTTAGTATTGAAAAAAATAATATAATTAATTAGATTTTTTTAATATGCCACAATATTGAAGAAACACTGGAAAATCTCACCTGCCAGTTTCACAAACGTCCACAAATTGCAAAACATATGAATCCACGCACAATTTTCACTAGCACAAATATTTCTATTTTCAAATAAAAAAAACTAAATCCACTTTTCACATGACACTCAATTCTAATTTTAAATATTGTTTACCACCAGTTCGATTTACGATTAATTTGTCATTCGAGTTCGAAATCGATGTTAGATTCGATTGTATCGATGTCGGACGTCGGTTGCGCGTGTTTGCGGGTTGCGTGTGCGCCGGCCACTGGCGTGCCGGTGCGCCCGCCGTACATTTGCTATTGAACTTGGCAAAGCTCGCTGAAAACGGTTTTGCATTTGACTGAGGCTGCAATATTGTTACATCGATAAGTGTGTTAGATGCAATTGTTATAAGCGGTGGTGATGTAAGCGAGTTCTAATCGTGTTTTGTTATTTCTGAGCTCTGGCTTGATGCACAGAGGATTAATTCCTACTTAATCCTCTCTCTGTGCTTGTGTTTGAAAGCTCAAAATTTATTTTGTTACAAGTAAAAAAATTGCATCCATAAGAAGACTAATAACTTCACAGTAAACAGTGTAAAGGACTACCTCTTAACAATTTGCGTATCAAAGACTAACAACTCATTCAGAAGCGACGCATAAATCAAACCACATACCTACCCACGCAAGCCAGCAAAATATTCATACACGAGTCTCCCGATTCAAAACTGAGCATTAAAACTGTACTGTCTGCTTGAAGTCGAATAAGTTTGTAAATGAAATGCAAAACCTTCTAGATCCATTGTTTAATAATAAGCTCTGAAATGAGTACCTGCCTCGGAGTGAGGTAATTGGTCTCATTGTTGTATCTAAGTAGGTACTTCATTTACCACTTCGAAATTCAATGTGTTTTCAATTGTATCACAGAGGAGTAAGGTTGCAAATTCATAAAAGGTCCAAAGACAATTGGACCGTTGGTTGGAATCCTTTAAAAGTGTTTACTGGTAAGAATTGGTTGTAAAGTTATTGTTATTAGTCATAATTTGCAGTCACTTATTTATCTATCGTACTTTTACTTGAGCTAAAGAAATGTAAAATAAATGAAATATAAAATATCTTATGAAATTTTAAATCCCAGGAAATTCTCCAGGACGTAGACCCATATTATGGCGCGAATCAAAACTTAGGCCAAGGTTCTAGAATAGATTATGTTGATCGAAAATAAGCTTTATACGATATTTTTAGGATTCAAATAAAATAATTTCAATTTTGCCTCAAAATTTGACTGAAAATGAATTTTAGATTGAACGCTCATCCACCATACCTTCATTGCATTTATTTATTTATGTACTTAGTATTTTTATGTGATATTGCATATCATCAGTATAGGCAAAGGAGAGGTTATCCTCTGTAGTAAAAGCTATCTGTGGCTCTTTGCACTATATAACACTTTTTTGCACATCGAATTTACTTGTCAACGACCACATGTAGGTGCTCAACTACAGTGTATTGTCTGTCACCTCGATTGGTGATAAAAACTTAATTTTAAAAAGATGCAACATAATCCATTAAGATCGCATTGCCACTAACTTACTCAGCAGAACCACCAAACACATTCGACCAAAGCTTTTCCTACATTAGCAAACCGAACAAACTCTATAGCACCTGTTAAGTACAACCAAAGACGGCTGCAAATTGAAAACATTACTTACACGGTTAATTAGTCATGGTTGAGAATTACATAATCAACCGACCGGTGTTCCCACGTGCTAATGAGTCTACAAAACGGCCATTAGTGAGAATAGTCAGCCAGCCGCAGGTACAGGCAAAGATGAAGCCGTGGAGAATTGCCTAGCGGGTATCAGGGATGTTGAAGACCCAGTTATATCTGACTCAGTAACGGTAATTGTAGATGGTGTAATTTATGAGAGATAAGATAAAATTATAAACGATGTATTATTAAATTGTAAAGGACCAGCGAAACCTATTCATCATCATTAAACAATAAGTGTTCAGATATTTAGAATGAAGAAATAGTATACCTGTGAAATAGTTATTACAAAAAATAACTAACAATTAGACAGATGTGTGAAGTGCTTGTACAAAAAAGTATGTGAACTTCTCAGAAATTTGGACGAAAATCTATATAAATAATAAATGATAATATCCATATTTTAGAATATGTATTTGCATGAGTTTTTGTGAATTATATCAAATTAAAGATCAGCGTCAACAAAACAAAATATCGCGCCGTCGCCGTCGCTTTCAGCACATAACCTAGACCAAGCTAAAGCATAGCGCTTCAGTTTTGATATCTTCCCGATGAATTTGTCACTATAGTTTATGACAGTTGGAACGTATAGCGTATGTCTGTACATGAATTATTTATCACCGCCAAGTCGCTGCGTGTGAGACTGGTCGGAGATTTATAGCTTTTTAACCGTGGTAAGTATATTTCGCTTTTTGTTGATATCATTCGAAATGTATCATGCTAAATATTTTGTCTTATCGATTACGTTACTCGACTAATTGATATGATAATCAATTCTCGTTTGTCATTCTGATCGGAAGGTTTTTTTTCATTTCTTATGCTGTTTTAAACGCAATTTCAGTTACTGTGTTACTAATCAATCGCCTTATTTCAAATGTAGGTCAGAATAACTTGATTATGCGGGCTAACATCGTCCTCAAATTTAGTTGTAGCATCTCCATTGCTGAATGTAGATTGACCCACAACGGGTGCCGTTTACATCCAGTAGTGGCATTACTAGGATGTTACCAATGCATCAGTCCATCGTCCTCTCTTTTCGGTACGTGATCCAGTCTTGCTAACCTTGTTCCACTATCAGTGTTCGGATCACTGTCTGTGCAAACCAAGTCTGTCACTTAACTGATTGGCAGGCGTTTGAGATTACAGGATATGCTGCTATCTTTAAAGCTTTCAAAAAGAATATTTTATCTCTGGATCTTACAGCTTTCATATCCAATTCTGTTCTACTTCACTATTTGGAAGTTAAATATACTCATACAGTAAACTGAGTTAAAATTATGTGCGTTAAACCTGGTAAGACAGTTAAAAATAAAATTTTAAGTGAATAGTAAAATATCTTCCTAGGTTTATTTGGCAGTAAAATCAATTTAATGTTTAAAATGAGCGTATAGAGTTAAAGTTTTGAATCATAAAAATGTTTTCACAATGGTTTCTATATCAATTGGATTTTTTATGTTCATAAAGAATTACTGCTTTTGTTTTCAAGAACATGACAATCGTGTTTTTTTGCGGTTTGATTACTATTTACGTAGGAATTTTACCTTACGGGAGGGAATTTCATTTTGAGGTTAAACTATGACTAACTTTATGGGCACAATTATGTATCTGGACAGTGGATACCTATGATCGCAACCTGACGATGATATGGCAAAGAGAGTACCCACACAAAGCCTAGAAGTGGCTTTCAAGTGCAGCTGCCGAAAACACCAGTAGTAAGGATCTACAGATTGAATATATGAGAATGGTAGTCAGACAGGTTGGTATTAATAGCCTAGTGAACAATTAACCCAAAAAGCGTAATGACGCTAATTTTCTTTGAAATCTATTCCGCTAATTCCCCAAAATCTGTCGGTGATACGTTCTGATTGGCAATCTCGGGGATACACTACATTAACTACATTTAGATGCAGTGATTAGTCAGTACTGTTATTAATTAGTGCAAACACACTTACTAGTTGCGGAATTGGAACTCTAAAGGATTTCCTCGTTTTTATTTTAAAACAAACCCCTCCGTTTGTGTAACTTTATTATTGCTGTCGTGACACGACATGTGTATCTAAATTCTTTTGTTTTACTAAATAAAAATAACTTTAAAACCAGACCTGTTTCACTGATCCTTCCATAAGAATTTTTTTATAACCCTGTCATTGTTAGCCTGACGATTGACGCACACAAAAGAAATCACATGTTTGCGAGAAAAGACATTGTTTTTACAAATGGTAGAAATGCATTGAAAATGACGTGCGGCGCCAATCGTCTGTCTGTATGTCACAAGTTCACGAGTGTTTACCTATACTGTCCACGCAGTGCTAATAATATAGCACTTACATTGAGCTGTTTTGAAATACTTTTTGTTTTGCATACAAGTTAAGAGATTTTTTTTAGGTTTTGTTAGTGGTTAACTTTAATATCCTGGGACATTCTTCATACGTGACGTGGCCAACTAAGTAACAGAGTCATGGTCAAAGTATGGATCAAAAAGACCAAGGGGCCAAGTCTGCTATTTGAAATCAAAAATGTCATTCTGACACGACCCTATTACGACTCCATTTTCAAATTCAAATTCAAAATTATTTATTCAAATAGACCTTTGCAGGCAATTATGAAAGTCTGACTCTAATACCGGTTCGGAAGGTAGCATTTGCTAAGAAGTGCTGGCAATAAACTCAGCAATTACTCTTTTCAAAACAAGATTAGAATCATTACATAATATTTACATTCTAATCGCACTGACAAGAATTGCGTGCCCCGCCCCGCCAAAACTACTAAATAAATAGCAAATTTAAGCAGAGTAGCCCCCATAAGCAGTACCTGTTCACAAGTATGACGCGTGTGGCAGCCATCGCCCTCCTCGCCATATTGGAGGGAAGTGGGCGACCCGTCACACGATGCCACCTCAAGCAAAGGCCTTAAAGTGATCATGGTATGCGTCGTCTACTAAATCATGATAGTTTAGACTGCCAAATTCATTGGAGTACAATTTGGAATAGCAGATCTTGGGCCGCTGATCATCCTAAAAGAAACAGAATGACAGTAACTGCAATTATCAGAAGACCGAAAGCGTGATTTGAAGAAGATGAATAATGTGCCAAGATATTTTTTTTACATCAATAAGAATTGTATCTAGCTTCTAGATAATAGACTTTGAAGATGGTATTAAATTAGGTCGTATTGGGAAGCAATTAGATCTATGTAGAACCTTCGTACTAACGAGGGTATAAGTGGGTGGGTTCATTAACCTCATTCTATACACTATAAATGCTCCACTTAATTTTCGAACCTTATCTGGACAATTTATAGGCTTCTAACATGCACCAAGTCCGCTTTATTAATGTTGTGATGATAGCCTGATTCACTGGGTCTCTGAAAACAATATTGGTCAAACTATTTCTGCCGCCTATTCCTTGGTAAAAGAAGTACGTGGAAAGGAAAATGTATATCTTTAAGAAAGCGTACCTGTTATTGCATGCATGAGGTTTGGCATTGTTAAAAGTTTATATGGAGAAGTAGAGAAATGCAGAATAAAAAACAAAGTTAATAAAATTATGAGTTATGGTGGAATTTCGAGCAATGGATGACCATATAAATAATTTGCTGTAATCAAATTAAGAAAATGTACTTTTGTATAGAGTGTACGCAGTACAAATATTATGACTGTGTGGATAAGCAAAACAAACAATAGTTTGTGTATTTATTTCTGTTGTTGCGATTTCTGAATCCGCAATAAGCCCGGCGCCACCGGCGCGCGCGCACGCACCAGGGGCACTCAACAATTGCCACTTGTAATAATTTTATGATTATTTTTATTGCTACGCGAGCTTCGTTTAGTACTTGCTTGACCACGTACGTACGTTTTGTATTAGTGATTATTTCCGGTAACTTTTAAGAAGAAACTCACTGACTGACATATCAGCGCACAACACAAACTAATAGCCAGGACAAGGAACGTGAAATTTTGCACAAGGCTTCCTTTTATAATGTAAGCGAGCACTAAGAAACAGCCCTTTTAGAAATTCAACCTTTAAGGGTGTGAAAAGGAGGATGTTGTTTATATGTTAATTTCGGGAGTTAAAGTTTGTATGAAAAAATACCTAACGCGCGGTCCTAGTACCTTGAAACTCGGCATAAATATTTTGGACAGAAAATGAAGAATTATGTTTTTTGGGTTTCTGGAAAATCGTCCCCTAACGGGGCAAAAAGGGGTAATTATGTATAAGTAGTAGATTTTACTGCGTGTCTCTATTAAATCAAAAGTTGGTATACATTGGTTCCTTTTGTAGCCTAAGAAAGGATTTTGGAAACTCCATTACATAAAACAAATTAAATATTCAACAGATTGAAAAGTTATTTTTTTTATTATGTGAATAGAATGTTGAGAACCACTGAAAAAAGTTATTTTATTTAATAATAGCTGGCGACGAAGTCATTGACCTTCGATTTTCAGTTTTGAAAGTTATGAAAACATGTTAATTGTTTAAAAATATTCAAACTGAAATGTAAACTTAACGTAAATAAGGAATAATAACTATATTATTATTTTAAACTACTAACAAACTTGCAGTTTAGTTTTAGTTTACTTAAAATAGCACATGCATAGTTTGTCAAAACTTTAAATATAAAGCGTCGTTGTGACTGAACAGATTCGGATGAAGTTTGGCACATAGATTGATCGAACCCTGAAACTGCTTGATAGAAACTAGAAGTTAATAGTTAGAAAAAGAAGTATAATCATTTGGAAAATAATCAGATATTTAGAATTACAAATGGCATTTCAACATTCAAAGACTATAACATTTTTTAAATGATTACAATGAAAGTTACCGTATGGCGCTGTTCAGTTACGCAATATAAGTAATTCTTGATTTACGACATAGCCAGATTAATTAAGATGGTATTCCATTATAACGACAAAGGAATTATTAGTTAAGCAAACAGCGGTAACATTTAAAAATTCAAATTAGTTTTGAATTCTCAGAAGACATTCTTGGAGTATCGATCACGGAATCATTCGGTGATTTGTCACTAAATAACGATTTATTACAGGCCACCGGGCGAGATCAAAAGCACCGGCGTTACAACCTCTGTGTGCGATATCAAACGGTTTTGAAATAGGGTTGTCTTTATTATATTTACGTATAGGTATTTGGAATTTGGTATTTATTGATGAGAATGTAGGATTGGGAAATTTCCATAAGGACTGTGAACACAAAGTATAGGCTGTCGGCTATATATATTTTTGCAATGTTTGTATGTAACTATGTTCGGGTGGTATCTTGCAAGTCGAATTTCACCCACTTCCAGTGATCGGATTGACTTGTTATTTGGTTTTATACATTAGGATCATGCAAGTACAGACAACAGACACAAAAAAAAAAATTAAACAAATATCTTATTTTACCTGTTTTTAGCCTGACCAAGCGAAGGTGTTAAGCAAACAAAACCTAGAAGGAACTGATTCTCAAGTACACATAACACTCCGGTAAGTGCTTGGCGACAGATGAAATTGAGGGTGAAAGCCTACCAGGTGGATACTAAAAACTTAAGTACCTTAGGTAGTAAGGCACTACACAGCTATAGTTTTTTGATAATGTTTCCTTCAACTATAGCTCAAGCTTATTGTAGGATTCGAACCCGCACGTCACTACCACTGTCCTACGAATACTACTTAAGAATTATAAACTAGTTTCCGGCCCGCTGTTTCACCCGCGTTCCCGGGACAAAGTAGCCTACGTCACTTTTTAGTTCATAAACTACATTACGTCTTTACATACCCTCTTGAAACTACTGAGATTTTCTATAGTCTACCAACCTCCCGGTCATAAAAGACGGCACACTATACCAGGCAACCCCTTACGAGGCGGCTGAGACCCTCTGCGGTAGGTCACACCGCCAGAGTACTCGCCCCTACGCCTGTACAGAAAAATATGTCGTTTCATTGCCTGAAAAGGCATCGAGCCTGGCTGGTAATGATGATGGCCTGGTGATGGTGTAAAGGAGGAAGCGCCATCAGAAACCAAAGCTCCTCCGAGGCCCAAGCTATACATACGTCGAAGCCAAACACTTCGGTGTATATCTCCAGCCTGCACTGCAGCACTAAGACATTGTGGAGTAGGTACATCGTCCAATAGTTCAAGTACACGCCGAGAGTGTAGCTGCTGGAATCGAGCCTCAACGTTAACTTCAGGGTATTCGTGGTGTGAGTTCCAACGTGTTTTCTGCACCTCGTCATGGAAGAAGACTTATATTATTAGATATGGAAGAAAAAGAAGATATATTATAGCTCCGTTGCTGTGTAAAAAACACTTTCGCATTTATAATATTAATATTTATTTATTCTTTGATTGGTCTTCCAATGGACTGTCATGGTCGCTAATAGAATGCCTTTTTATGGTGAAAAAGTCCTGTTATTTCATGCTTTAGTAATTTAAAATACAGTGTAAATTCGCTTGTGAGGCGTGCACGTCCGTGAAAATACGCACCTTTGCACATCGATAATACCTAATCGGCTGTTTGAGTTTAGTCACCTACAAAGTCAAAGCCATTTATTTAGTTTAGGATCTAGGTAGGCATGCCTACTTGTAGGTCGGAGCTGCTGAAGATACTACTGATTCGAAAGTCAGGCATCAAATGAGAAGAACCGAACTCGTAAGGCTTTGCCAATGAGCTATTTCCATAACTTGACTTGTCATTATGGACATTTTCACGAAGAAATATACTGAACAGATCTTGTTCCCAAGTGACTAAGTTAAAGATAGATCAGTAATAAACTAAATGCTTCAAAATAAATAATCAGGTGTCTAGTATTTTTATTCATCATCATCACACTACAAACCACCACCAAAGTGTTACTTAACTGCTTCAAATAACATAAAACAAACACTTTATTGAAGGGGTGGTAGCCCTGCTTTCGGTTACGTTTTCGGTTCTAAATATACGTAAAAATAGATTACGTGTACGTGCCTACAGTGAGATTGTATGGTTAGTGAGTGTTACCGCATTTTATTTATGTCTCAGCTTATTTGTACACGTTTTGAGAGTGATTTAGTACTCGCGCGAGCTTGTAATTGTCCCTATTATGCAGCTTTACGGCAAGTTAAGTTATAATCAAACTGTATGCTTGCCTAAAATAGCTCCCATTTATAAACTTGTCAAGTTAATCAGTGATTTTATGACGAATTGTTTGTTAACAACATTTTGAAATAGCCTTTTTAATGAGAAATGGCAATCGAGGATTTAGTACGGCGCGTACGGAGTTGGGGAGGCGGTAGTGAAGCCGATTTATGAAGTAGACTTTTAATTATACATATCAGTGTGAATTTTATCTCTATTACAATATATAATTTATATTTAAATATAAAACGTAATGTACACTTTTGCTCCAAAAAGTCACTTCACTTCCGTTCCGCCGGAATGTGAATTGTAGAATACACTAGTGACTATATGTCACTTTATACGTCATCGTCATCATCGTTAATACCAGTAGTGGCTGAATGATGACTTGAACAGAGACTGTGCATTTGCGTACATATTACTGTGCTAATATTTCAAAAGCATTTCGAAAAAATCTACCGTTGCTAACATGGGCAAGGCATGGTCAGACATCAGACAAGAGTAAGCAAAATAGTCAGTTATCTTCAAAACAGGCCATTAACCTCGCCCTAAATAAAATCCTTGTAAGATTGGCATGCATTGACATTCAAAAAAGTGAAATTTCTCATAATGGCCATAATTTGGACCATTAGTAGTCGGACGTCGCAAATTATAACATATTGAGTCCGTTAGCACGCGATCCGCCGACTGAGATCACACCACTTCTTACGTCAAATAAGGTGTGGACGCAGTTTTAGCAGGAGCTTTATACGACTCAACTGAATATTCAGAGTTTTTGTATTTTGTAGGGGTATTGTATTGTACTCTCTCGTACAGATCGGCCCTTTAAGGTTCTCGAAAATGTACCTATAATACTTTAAAATAAATGACATAATCTGCTTATGAAATGTAGAACTGTTACCAGTAAAATCTAAAGAACTGAAATTAATTCTTGTTGAGTTTCTTTTATTTCAGACTAGCTTCAGCCTCGCGGTATCACTCGAGTTCCAGTTGCTACGTGGTAGAATGACAAACCAACAAACACACTGTAGCGTATACTCATATTAGTAGGATTTCTATCGATGGATAGAATAAAACTAAGCTCTTTGTTATTAAACTTTCGCGAACTTAAAATTAATATGTTTGCTATCAACGCTGTCAGTAATATCAAGTATCTGTGCGGTTATCTGACTGCAACAATCTAGGTCATCAAGGCCAGAATGAATAGGCTTTTTCTGGATAAGCATGCTCTCCTCAGCTTCGCTTTCCACCTTTATGGGCATATCAGTAGCCAATCAAACCAATTAAAAAATAAAAGTGCTAAATAAAAACATTCCCGCTATAACTCGTCCCCCGCCCACAAATCGCACCACTCGCCGCATGATTGACATAATAGACGCTCCGAGCTCATAATGTTTTGTCTCCGTCCAAACCGTGATTTCATTATATTTTACGAGCTACAACGTTGTACGCTATTCTGATAGTGTATCTCACGTCTGGGTTTAGACGAACATTTATAAAATTATAAATTAACAACGTGTATACGACGCGATGGTTACAAGAGGTCTGTTTTGTCACCAGGGGTCTTAATGGATTTGTGTTGGGGCTCTTTTGAGCTGCAATCTATGTATTTTAAAACTATTAATATTGCTTTGTCCTGCAGATATTAGTCATTCACATGTATTTTTTACAACATAGGTGAAGCCCAGAAAATATTTTGTATAATTCAAACTCTACATATGCCGTTGTAATCTGACCGTTTCTTAGCTTCACACTTCTGATTCTAGATGGCTAAAAGTTGTATTAGCTATTCTCCAATAAACTTTTTCTTGTTTCATCAAAATCAAAAAGTAATTTATTCAGTTTAGGCCCTGGTAAGGCACTTATGAACGTTATATACAGTTGAATTTACCATCATCATCACCTGCCTGTCCTGTTCCCAATCATTTGGGGTCAGTGCAATATGTACGCTTGTTCCATTCGTCTCTTCTTACTCGTCTAGCATTATTTACAAAATAGCTTGTTATTTCATAACCAGAATATTTTAGGAAAATCCCAAATCGAGAGTACCAAATCCAAGATTACTTGGTTTACAGCTGACTGGTATTCGAACTATTCGCACCCAAACCAATTGAGGCGCCTTCATTATCATTATTAGAACCGAAAGTCTAGTTGGAACCCATCCAGAAACTTCCAAATCCCCCGTAAAGGTCAGTCTAGATTCTAGAATACGAAATTATCGCCAAATTGTAATAAACATCATAAATATAGCTTATCCAGCTATTCCTGCTGCAACTATAACTTCACGGTACATAATGATTTTTGAATTTATTGTTAATAAATAATATCAGGTAATCCGTTCTGAACTGAAACAAACTTGGCCTGAATCCACGTAAACGTTGGTTGGAATGGATTGGTCTTTGTGGCTGTTGGTGGTCCATAACATACCTACTAACACAATATACTAGTGGTATTACTATTAAAACGCAATTCAACTCTTTATAATTGTTTCGACTATCTCCATGTTAATTGTCAACCAATATTTGCGTAATCACGTTTATATCCAAAATATCCATAGACTTTCTGCACACACTGATTGTATGTAAGCAGAATTTGTACTATGTTGATAAAATATATATTCGACTTACATGCTTAATTAATTAGAAAGAAAGAAAGAAAAAACATTTATTTTGAGGTAACACAACACAATTACATACACTCTTACATATGACATACACAAAAAACAGTAAGAAGGAAAAGTTACATACTTACATACTTATACATGTATATTTTATCAATAAGACAGACTTTATCTAAATCAGAAAACATTATATGCACACAATGTAATATTGTTTATCCTGGATGTGAATCGAGCCTACGATCGAGCTCACGTGGCAGTGAGAGTATCAAATCTCCATGGCAACTGGCCCAATATATGACGGAGGCTTCTAAACCTGAAGGTGGATAAATTTTGACTTTACCGCCAAACAGTACCACCCACAGCTACAACAGATCCTGACAAATTCGTCAGTAAATTGTCTAACTGACTAAAGATTCGTATAATGTGTTGGCAGACCTCCGGAATCATGAATCTTCATTATCATATGAGTGGTTAGTAGACCAGTAGCACAGATGGGTGTTATAAGTGTAGGTATATTTAAAAGTAGTAGTAGTGTTATCAGTTAGCTAGTTTGTATAGTACAAGCTATGCTTAGTTTAGAATAGCCGTAAAGAATGTCCCAGGATATTTAATTCAATAGATTATGTGCTGCGCTGGAGCGGCTGCTGCAGGTGCTGAAAACCTCAAACGGCGCAAATACAACAATTTAATTGGTAATTATGTGTTTGAGCCGTTTGGGGTTGAAACACTAGGGCCATGGGGTCCGAGTGCGCACCTATTATTTCGGGATATCGCCAAGCGATTGGTCGACTCTTCACGAGACCAGAGGGCTGGCCTTTTTTTTAGCCAAAGAATCAGCATTGCCATCCAACGTGGCAATGCTGCCAGCCTTCTGGGCACTTTTCCTGTTGACAGCGATGTGGACGAATTTTTTGACGCCCCGTAATTGTACATATTTTTATTCTTATTATATTGGTTCTAATATTAGTTTGTTATAGTTGTTATTATTTTTAGTAAATTAGTTTTGTGAAATGCTATAGAAATAAATATCTACTTTATATTAAAAAAAAAAAAATAGATTATGTATTCTTAGGACTCAATATCCATCAAGGTGTTATTCTTAATTCGTATAACCGTCATAATTATATCTTGAACTATCAAAACCTTACATTAATTTAATGAGATGAAATTGCCTAGTTCAGTGTCAGATTAGATAATAGTAATTGTCAGTTTGTACTATAATAATGTGGCCTCAAATTGTAGGCCAGTTTGGGCACCCGAGCAGGTAATTGCTAAATGTTCCAAGGACAGAACGCGTGCTTGGCATTATTGACGCCATTTCATGGAGTACGCGATAATTTTGATCAAATCTAGGACTCAAAGGTCTTCGAGAATAAATCCTAAATCAAATGCACAATTCTAGATCGTTTAAAATGTTTAAATGAATTGTTTCATTACATCGAACTATTAGTTCAGTAAATTCGACATCTTCGACCTATTTCTTTTGCCAATTCTTTTATTCTAATTTACTAACCTTAACCTTGAAACAATACATATAATAATATAAATTTTTTATCAAATAACATCAAAGAATTATTAAGAATCTTACTGTATGTTTAATTGTAGAGCAGCTTTACTGGGGAAGTACCTCAATCTTACAGAATACCGCAGCCAAATATCTTTATGTTGTGTAGTGTTCCTGCGCGTGAGTAAGGTTGCCAGAGCTCATAGGGTATGTGGGAATGGTCGGTAACGCGTGAGCGATGCTTCGTGTGTTAGCGTCCATATGGCTATGGTAACCGCTTACCATCAGGCGGGCTGTATGCTTGTTTGCCGACTTGGTCGTCTAAAAAAAACATAATAATGAAAATGAACATAGAAAAACGTTTAATACAACAGTGGTGAATATAATTACAAATAACATAATTGCATTATCACTCCATTGAGTTAGGCAGTGCCCAGCAAAATAACAAATCAACTAAAATCAATATCATTTATCTATTCAACCAATCAATACCTTCCTCGATTACAAATCTATAACTTATAAATTCCCACCAGTGCTGATAAAGATGTTTATTCTACAGAAGGAAGCCGACTGCCTCTCAATCCAAACAGCAAAGCTATCGATTTCGATAACAATAGCCCGGCCAGAAATAGGTGAGGTGATATTAATTCAATTAATTAGATTATAGTATCAAGATCTCAAGTCATAATTCAGGCAGCAATTGTGTTTTGTTCGCTGTTTACTGTCAAAGGAAATAATGGACAAGATCTGAGAAATATATTGTTTTATTTGACCATGACATGGCTATGAGATGATGACCTTATTTGAAGTAAAGTTTATACACAGGTTGTTCAAATTAGGAGCTCTTTATCGTGTGTTTTGCGTGGTATGGACATGTTATGAGGAAAAATGAAAACCAAGTCACTAAAAGAGTTGTGAATATGAAAGTGGATAGATGGATAGAAAGATACGGGAAAAGGAAAAACGAAAAAGAGATGGATGGTTTGTTTGAAAGATGATATGGGTAAAAAAGGAGTGAATGCCGGTATAACGGATAAAAGAGACGAATGGAAGAAAGTACATATTGCGCCGACCACAAATGATTGGGAACAGGGCAAGCAGATGACGATTAGGAGCTCTTTATCAAATGTACCCTAACAAGAATTATTACTCGGAATAGTTTAGGTACGAAATAATAATATTTAGTCAACTTTTCCTTGTAACAATTCATAATGCTGGCTGGGTCACCGAGGGTACACACAAAAAACTTAAAAATAAAAAACCGACTCCAAATATGATTTGCACTAGGAGGCATTAAACAATTATATCGGACAAAGGAATTCTAATCATACTGTAGAAATTAGGCACTACTCAAAATTAGCAAAAAGTCCTGCGGTAGGTACGTGGCAAATAATAGAGATACCGTAGAAAGGATTGTGTTTGACAACAATATATTCGTGATGAGTGACGACATATCTGAAGGTGGTAAGCACATGAACTGCCAAGTTATAAGCTTACGGCCAAGTCACACAACATTAACTATAATAATAAAGAAATCGCAGTAAGGAACCTTAGACTTGGCACGACTTTGTCTAGATTTCATTACTTTTTAGAGATAAACAAGCAGCTCCATCGAGTCTTGGCTAGTTTTTTACAGAATGTTTTTGATGGGATTTCACTTCTTTTTGTAGAAAATGAAGCGGCCCACCAAGTTGAATATTTTTTGTAAAGGCGGTATGTCGATCTCTAATAGTTTGGTTGGGCTCTTGTGTTTTCTAATCAGGGTCACCAGGTACTCCAGATCTTCGATTATCCTAGTTTTTATAGTTTTCCCTTTATGTGGTCATTAAACCCTAACTTCAGCACTGTATCAAATTTCAGCTCTCTAAGCTTATGGGAAGTACTAGTTCTATTCTGATGATCATGAGTGAGTGAGTGAGTGTCATAAATGTGAAACTTTGCTTTCGCTTAACTTCGGAACTAAATGACCTACAGACTTGAAATTTTGGATTTTAAGTATGTGATTATAGCTTACTGGATGACGAAAATTTCTGCGTTCGGGTCTTATCCAGAGGTTCTCAAATAGGGGCCTGAAAATGCGGCGAAATGGTTCCAGTAAAGGATGGTACGGCAGTGTTTGCTTCGCGCTCGACTCGGCGGGGGCACTGCCGCGCCCCCGATTATGTTCTCTCATAAGTTTTGCTTCATCACTTAACCAATTAAGCAATAACATGTAGATTTATTATAATAAAGAACACCCTATCTCTTTGATAAGTAGCTTACCTACTAGTTAGGCAAAGCTAAGTGTGAAAACGGCAAGCCTTAAATTAACTAAGTGGTCTTATCGGATTTATACTCGACAAATGGTGGTCCATTATGATCATGGAGCTGACGTACCTACAGTTATAGTAAGCAGTAAGCTTATAAGTTGGCAGTTCAGGTGCTTACCACCTTCAGACATGTCGTCACTCACCACGAATAGATTGTTGTCAATATGTACGCTTCTTCCATTCGTCTCTTCTATCCATCATAGTATTCACTCCTTTCTTACCCATGTTAACTTTCGCACAATCCATCCATCTCTTTTTCGGCCTTCCTCTTCCCGTATATCCATCCACTTTCATATTCTTAACTTTTTTAGTGACGTGGCTTTCATTTCTCCTCATAACATGTCCATACCTTGGTAAATGGTTTATAGTATTTACAAGAATCTTCCTCCAGGAGTTATTTGAGTGCTATATAAATTAAGTAACGAATGTACACTATTATTGCTTGGTGAAATTATTTTCTAATCTTTCTATTTATTTTCGTTCCTAATTGTTTAGAATGAAGTGATTTGAAATAATGTCAAAGAATTTAATGAGGTACATTACAATGGTCCAAGGCCTAAAATCGAAGATAAAATATCACTTTTATTTATTAGACCATAACGGGTGTGAACAAATCTTTAAAATTATTCTAAGTAGTCGATCCTCAGTCCATTTAACATCATAACACATCATTTAACGATCTTTCATCGAGTCCTCGATAGTTCAGCCAAGTCGTTCTGCGAATAGCTTATAATCGAGATAAATAGTATCGATTAGTATCTGTCATTGGAATCGATTTGCTCAGTGCTTGTTGGGTTGAGGTTATGAAGATGTTATAACAGGTACGTGTATGTTTCAGACTTAATTTAGATACTTACAAAAATTAAAATTAGTTTCAACAAATGAAAGGAGTTAAAATTCTACTACATAAAAAAACGCAAAGAAAAGTTAAGTAGGTATTCACGATAAATTTTGCGTAATCTGTTTGCTCTCAATAAAAACCTAATCATAAATTATTCCTTGAAATAACACCTAAAAAAATAACTTTACCTCAAAACAAAAAATTTAATGACGAGACATTTATTTTAATACACACGATTAACACATGAAAGATAGAGCAACTTATTTGTCACAGTCAAAAAATACTAGCTAACAACATAGTTAAAATCCCGATAGTTCCAAAGAATAAAATACAGACATATATTATACCGTCAACGAAACATCAAAGAACATATAAACGTAGGCAATCAATTAAAGTATCTGGGTAACAGTTTAAAACTGAACGTGGAACATCGAAACATGATTCAAGCGAAAGTGACTATGGTTGTAGAGAAGGAGTTTATACAGAAGGTACTAAATCCCATGACAAATGAAATGTCGACAATTACACAACGTTACATAAGAAGACAAAACAAGAAATTGCAGGAACAAAAGGTGTAAGTGAATGTATCAAAGAGGATAAAGAAGATTGTTATACATCGACGATACGAATGCGATACGATGTAGTTCCTATACATATTTGCTTAAGATATGGTTTCTTCCTTCTATAATAAAGAAGGGGACAAGAAAACCATAGTAGGACGTACGTAAGTCCAAAATATTTCCTTAATAATTCTGCCTACAGTGCTATTATGCTTTGACAACTTGATTTCAGAACAGTGATCGTAAATTGAAAGGTATAGATAGTAGTTTCAAAAGGTGCTTTTGAAGCTCGTAGCTTTCATAATTTCAATTTGTTTTACATCGAGGTAGTATGTTTGAATCATTATGATATCAGGAGTTTGTTTTTGGCTTATTATCATGGCTAAATAAAACATGGATTTAATCAAGATGTTACCATTTTGAATTAAGGGATATAAATTGAACCATAAATATTGATCAGATCATCGAATCGCACATTGTAATTGATCCCACGGTAACAAATTGCTTAAATCAGGCGTAGACAAACACGGCTGGTTGCGATCCGTACAGAAATAAACTAGACACAAAACGATGCAGTCGACAAACCACTGTCCTACAGACTGTCGAACACCCGGCTGTGACTACTCGACAATATATTAACTGTTAATAGGTGTGAAATGTCTCGTTCTCCATAGCTTTTGAGTTTCAGAAAGCTTCCAGGAAATAAGCTTGATAACTTTATTGCAACATTTCTTATATGAGCTTTGGTTATCGTTTTCAGATCAATCGCTTATTGGTTTTCATCTATTATAGGCATTTTAAGTTCCTTTATGAGTGTGATTTTCAACTTTCAGTTTCAAATAAATATCTTGATATTTTTTCATTTAGTTTTGTATACTTAAGTAACTATATACTTAAGTTGAACGACAAACTCAATCAGGTAATTAAAACTAATAATTTAAAGCTGTAAATTAGCAATTAACAATATAACAACTAGCTATAATGATCTTGGCAACTAAACATTATATAGCTTTCAGAGACTTAATAGCTAATTTTGGCATTATTCAAAACCCGACTATTATCGTCGTTGAAATAAATCGCCTAAACTAGAAGCTGGAACAACTAGTTCAGAGATAACACAACACAAATAAGTAACACCCATATTGTATATTAATTAATGAGCTATACTTACCTGTTAAAACGGTTTATTAATGTCTCAATACACGATACCAGCGCATGTGAACCGCGTTGTAATTATCACAAATTCTAATCTTTAAAAGCTCAAAATTTATGTCATATGTACCCAACTATTAGAACAGTGATTATTATAAATAAACACTTTAAATGTAGTACTGTATCAAGCAGCAGAGATTTTTATTTTCTCTCAACTGATGAAACGTAAATTACTAATTCTGGTTATATTATATTCCAAAATGAAGTCATTAAAGTATATGTTAGATAAATTAGGTACCTGTAAAATGAATATGTAGAAATAATATATAAAGCATAGACAGAGATTCATCGAAAAGAACCACAATTAGACTCATCAATCCAATGTTTCAATCAAAGAAACCGATCAAAAAATAGAACCTAACGAGACGTGGGTGTGGGAGTTAACAAAGATATTTCGGATCTAATAAAAGACGCGGAACAAATAACTAATGAGGCGGAAAACTATGTAATTAAGATAATTAATCACCGTTAAAAGTCTATTCTGGCTAGCTGAAGATACGAGAATAAAGCAATATAAACTGAACCTTGCGGAGCTAAGAATGGCGTTGGCGGAATATTATAATAGGTCAATTTGACATTGGCATTCAATACACTCTGTTTATAAGCGTGTCAGCAGGTATACTTCTGGAAGAAAAGTCTTCCTTGCAACGATGGGCTTAAAGCTATATTCCCGTATTTACTGTAAATTTATGCATACAGACTTCACATGGTTTAAAATTAATTTCAAGTATACAGCTTACTCGCGATGACTTCCTGTACACCATAGTCACTACGGCAATTTCAGAAGGTAAATCATTTTTGTTGCAAGCTGTTCGACGTTCCACCTTTATTGCCAATCATGCTTATGAATTCTGCTAAGAAAAAGAAGACCTTAGAAGAAATATACGGTATAATGAAATGTTTAGCTTAAGCATTGTGTATAATTAAGGATCGTTGTCCGTCCTGTCTATTGTCACGAGCCTTTGCTATGCTATCTCTTGCTTTACGACCACTTGCAAATTAACCTGCTATTCCAACGCTTCAGTAAGTACGTTGTAAAACACGGAGATATAATTTTAAAAGATATTTAGTTAACATATTTAAATATATGGCTAAATTAAACTGGGCAATTAAACTGTGAGGTTGTGAGTTTGATCCTAGTGTAGCAGCTTGAAATTTGTAATATTTTTTTTTAATTTATAGATCTCTAGAAATCGACATATTACATGAGCCAGATATACCTCTCTGCCAGTAATAGAAAGTGAAAACTCGTACGTATATGTGTAGATTACAAAAATCATTACCACATTTTACAGTGCGAATTTCTAAGGCACCGCGATAATAACGACCATAAATCAAAAGGCAACTTATTCAAAACTATTGACAGTGTAAATCATGCTGGCATCACTACAATGATTATAAACACGACCCACGCCTCTGGTCCTGTCCATTAAACATTAAATGCTTGTCTCTGGTCATAAAATACTTAATGGTCACTTGTTTACTTGCATTCACAAGCAGCTTCCAGCCCGTGGTCTATGCTCACTGATATAATATTTATGATTTTGTGAATATTAGTTTTGTAATAGAAATTTCTCTGAAGGGTTACTCTTTATTGAATTTCGATTACGTGTAGCGGTACATACATACCACTGCGATGTCAATACGACATCATTTATATCTACGTTACATAATGTTTAAACGTACCAAATACAATAGCGATGATTCCTGGGTAAAAAAGTAATCATTCTAATTAGTCCGTCAGTTAGATTATGAAAAAATATAGGTTACGTATTTTTTGCTTTACCAAATCATTAAAAATTGACAAAGATAAAGCGCGTCAAATTTCGAAAGCGGGATAGGGCTCGTGGTGTCTCTTTAGACTAAAAAACTGTACCATAGCGTGACGTCACGCGGAACTTCAGTACACGATATCTTCGTATTTTTTGTAAAGAAAAAATACGCGTCTAAAATTTTTGATAATGTTAATGACATAATAAATAGAATTTTTCAGTCATCTAGACTATTAGATATAGGTTCTAATATTAATACTATGTAAGAAAAGGCCTGTGTATCTAACACAGGCCTACAATCTTACCGTGATCAGGATGATGTGGCAGAAGGTGGTAAGCACAAAAAGCCTAGAATGAAACTCTCAAGTGTTAATGGAAGGGTAGTTGTGAATAATAATGTTAATGGTTAGGAACATAATTTTAAATAATAAAATTTTTAAATACATCTCATAAATAAAGTTAAGAAAATTAAAAATGTCGCCAATGAGCTTAAGAATAACATTTTTTTTTTTTTTTTTTTTTTTTTTTTTTTTTACTGTTTATAGGCCTGTGTTTGACTGCAATCTCACCATGGTAAGTGATGATGCGGCCGAAGGTGGTAAGCACACAAAGCCTAGAAGGAACTGGCTCTCAAGTGCAGCTATCGGAACACACCGAAAGGTGCTTGGCGACAGATTTTCAACTTGAGGGTGGTAGCCAGCCAGGCGGGTACTACAAAGTACCCTACCACCATGCTATGGTTTCCTCACGATGTTTTCCTTCACCGAAAGCTCAAGCTCATTGTAGGATTCGAACCCGGGACCTTCATCTCGGTATCCGACGTCACTACCACTGAGCTATCATCGCGTTGAAAACAACATTTTATATTTCTTAACCTATTTAAACCATACTTTTGTTAATTGAAAGTAATAACTTCAAGATTTTTAATTATTGGTTATATCAAGAACATTACTGTACTTAAATATATGAATTTATAATATTTATTGGTTGTAAAGGAGCACCGCTACCGGACAGGAGTGCCTCAAGGCGGTACATGAGCCCACGCGCCTTCCTTGTATACAGCTTGATTTACTTATTCCAAATGGGCGAGTTAATACATCATGGTGCGAGGGAGGACATCTGTTAGTCTCTGTGTGTGGTCTATAACCTTACCCAGATAATTATTAAGTTGTTAAGCTATCACGGATTTTAGTAGGCCGTAAATCCGATAAGCTTAGGGTAATAGTATTAGCAGGTTTCGCGTTTCATTTATGCCTATTTCACCTATTTGCTTATATTAACAGTTTATATTTAAGATAGTATTAAAGAGTTAATTGATGGCAGGAGTCGTATTGCGTTGTTTTAATGATTTTACATATATGGGAGGTTTGTATTTATTGTTTTGAATAAACGTAATTTAAATTTGAGTTTTATGAGCTTCATACGTAAATTCCATGCATGGTCATTATGAATTTACCATTAAAGGTAAATAATTGTCCTGGATTATAAGAAAAAATATGGATACTTTTGGTTATCAAACAATTTAAAAATTTATGATTCCTGGCTTACCATAAAATATCCGGTATCACTTTTAAATCAAAATTTTGGGTCTCTAAATTTGATACCATAATACGAAATCGTGCAGAAAAAACTGCTGAGAAATAAATGCAAGCATAAATAACCACCGTTAAATCATATTCAGACCATACATTTCATAGAATATTCTCAAATGGTCAGCACACTTTTACCAAACTATGCTTTGCACTAAAAAATCTGGTACTATTTTGAATTCAATTAAAGAGTATCACGGTTTTCATATAAATTTCAGATTTTTTATCCATGATTCGACAATGTGGAGGAATTCATATCTTCAAATTCATTAGCCAGTTCATAATAAAAATATAGAACCACCTCGGAATCTACCATCATAAATTACATGTGAACTGTCTTCTAGAAATCGGTGAACTTGCACTACAAAACACATTCGCGTCTATAACAGAACCTCCTTCTTAATGTCCGTTTAAAATCAATACAGCAATTACGATCAATCAATTTACTCTTAGAGTACCATAATAACTTTTGTTTCATAATTATGTTGTTTAATAGATTCCTAAGGTACGTCCTACAAATTTTACACCAAGCCCCGGTGACATTCCAGAAAGAGCTTCCCATAACTTTTACGGTCCTGTCATAAGGAACAAGAGTCGGTTTATCTCCTGCAAGCATTGAGTCACTTGGAGTTGCTCACTCGTAAATATGATATGCAATTTTCCTTTCAGCCTTATCCTTAATGGTACCTTTGCCGACGTTAGTGACGCTAACTACGCCCCTATTTACGATATCTTTGGCACTTAATGTCTTTTATAGTTAAAAATAGACCTCAGTATTATACCAGATTGCTTAAATGGTTTGGTAACATAATTAAAATACTCTTCAAATGAATCTCTCTGCAAGTGATTAGAATATAATCGAAAAACTAAATATTATAATTGATTACGTAATGAAGTCGAAGAAATCTTTACTCGCTAAGAAATTAAAACTCCATAAATTTAAAGTACCTACCAAATTAAAATCATTCATGCTACTGACCTAATTTTGTATTAGGTTTCACAGAAACTGTCCGGACGTTTCAAAATGAGTTACAGCCATTCAAACAAACTTTCTCATACCATTTCATGGTTATCTCTGGATGGACATGTAGTCCGTAGCCCTGTGACCTACTTACACTCTGAAATACATTGGGAAGTAAATCAAAATTATGTATGTTGGCTAGAGTCTAGCTAGACCGAACAATGGAACTCTCTAGAGCTTACCACGTGTCAGGTTAGACATTAAGTACCACAATGCCTAGGTCATTGGCTGCTTACAAGCGTCGGCGTATGACGTTGTGTGATAGTTCTTACCATATAAAATAAACCGGTGTGGTCGACTTGCTGTTAGGGGTAAGAGATTCTATTTCTATCTTGTGATTTGAAAATTAATAGTTCTATTTACTCATGAGGTAATAATTTCAATTGCTAATATGAAAATGATTGATTAATAGTCTTCATCATCAAAAGTGCTTGTTTTTCGATTAGTATCGTTATATAAGCTTTCTGCTTCTTGAAGCTCCTTTCTATTTATACCACTTAGGTACCTACATCAGCTCTTTCTTGTAATGTATCCCCTTGATGTCATCTTGATCCTGTGATTGCTGATTCGAATATTTTACTAAGCGAAATATGCAAGAGAGAATATGAATGTAATACGAATAAATCATATGAAAGTAACTAAAGGTAATAAGTAAAATATGTTAGTTGTAAGCAGTAAAGTTGTGCCAAGTATTATGATTAATAGAAAAGCAGTCCTAGAAAGTAACTGCCAGCTTATTCAATAGACAGTAAGTCTGGTTTTATGCAATGACTTGATTAAAAATAGAATATCTGATTTCATTTATATAAGCAGTAAGTTAATAGGTTTTAGTAGTAATCATGCTAAATTTACATAACTAAAATATTGTATTGGAACCCATTACATGAGATAGAAGGTGAGAATCAGCACGAAATGCCTCTTTTGCCTACCTTGATCTATTAGCGCATAAGCCTTGTGGGAGTTCAGAAGGCAAAGAAGTTCAGACTGATTGCTGCCATTAGCTAACTGAAGCCACTTACTTATCTATGAAATAATGCGCATATGTGTGAGTGAGTGGTGTATGTGTATACGTGATAGGAGCCGAGTTTTTTGGCTTCACTTCTATCGCGGGCTGTGTTACGGTTTGTTATGGTTCTATTAGTACTACTTACAGGATGATAAAGCAAAGCAATCTTTTACTGGGGGCCAAGTCCACTAAAATGTCATACTGATACGATACTATTGCAATTCCATTATCATTGAGCCGATGTACGCAGTTTACTAATTCATAATGGTCTCATAAAAAAATTTTAGTACAAAAACTGTCAAAACTGACAACTAAAAGATCATTGTGGCACGATTGTGGTTTCAGTGGGAAATTATCGGAAAGCTACTATGACGCCAATGTGATGCTATTGTATTAGTAGACTACCAAAAATGTGTCAATTTTGACATATTCATTCATTTCATAGTTCATTGGAACACAATTGTAATAGCCGACTTGGGCCCGTCTTTTCATTGTAAAATGAAGAGTCCATTGCATTTTTATCAAGCCTCGATTTTGTATGATATGTTCTACCCATGGGTATATGAATCCTCTTATATTAGCGTCTTGTTTAAGATTATTCAAGAGAACCTTATTCAAAACAGATCAAACTGGTCGGAAATGTGATTCCATCGTTTATATGATTCCAGCATTACTATTCCGTATTGCATTTGATTTTTACACACTCATGAATGTCAAGTAAGTGCCAACTTACTACTTCCCAGTGAAATGTGGTATCATGTATTTCTGAATAAGACTCATAAATAACATTTACTTCATACACTAAAATAAAATAACTAGGGCTTGTAGTAAGGAATTCAGTTAACTGAGTATGACTAAATTTATGCAAATAGCTACAAAATAGTTACAACTTAATCAAGGAGAAAACAAATGTTCATGCATGTATTTCTCCTGGGTCGGCATTGGATCTACAACATGAAATTTGGCAGATACAACAGCTAACCTCCCACACCAACCAGCTAATCAATCGTTTCCAGTATATCTATCTAATCCAGTGGTGTAGTATAAGTAAACGTTCCTAAATTCCTCCACAACCATGTTGTGTCCATAATTTCAATGATATTTGTCAATGTAGTCCGCAAGACGGTGTCCTAAGATTCATTAATATTACATTATCTTTCGTCACTTTATTAATTTAATAAGATATGTTTATGAATGCCGTGGATTTGAATAAGCGGAAATTAAATATTTTGTCACAGATAAGTAGAGCGTGCGTGTACCAACTTAACTACGATTCAATTTCATTTTAGTATCCAGTGATATTGAATAACTGTCTAACTTGCTGCTTAATTTACGTATTTATCACCTGACTATAGAATTACATGTACAGTAGTATCACAAATACAAAAAGTTTTACAATTTTAATCATCAGAACTTTTAGCGTTATATTTGTTGTGGTCATTATTACGTCTGACAATTATAACTAATATTGATAATTCGGGGTTAAAAAACTGAGCTATTCTCAACGAAAATCCAGTGGTGGAATTCCGTCCATACATTTTGCATACTCACTTCCCTCTAGAGCCCCCTCTAAATGCCTAGAAAAGCTCCCAAATACAGCTGCTCTTCGTTGTTAAGCGCCGAGCAGTGTGCCGCTTGGCTACGTAACCAGAGTTAAGGCTGCGTATAAAGCAAAATAACAATCTTAGAATTGAAATTTACCCAAGTAAATAGTATTTAAATGAAAAAATATTTTTATATGGGTATTTTCATTATATACGCGAGGGTTCTGCCTGAGCAAAAACATAATGGAATGAAATTTCCTCGATAGAAAAAAATCACAAAGCTACCTCTAATAATAATGAATTTTCGGTTTTATTCGTTCATGGTGTATCTAATTAAGACAAAAATTCGATAAATAATATCACTAACATATGACCTAGGGCTGCTACTAACGATTTTTTAAAATATTCTATACTTTACGAGTTATTTAGATAAGAAGCGCTTCGTTCATTTTTGTGCCGCGAAACACGCTATCTCCATCTCATCTCCACGCGAAGATTAGACATAAGTTTGTTTCATCTGACATTGCGATATTTTTCTGGCTTGGTACGCACTCTTAAGAAAATGTATAAAACAATTATTTGATTTCCCTAATTTAGCATTAAATATCTAGTCTATCATAAAAACGGTGAATTACAAAAACAAAATCAAAAATAATGTAGCTATTAATTCTTCTTTTAGCCCTATCGAATCACTCCATCAAAATTATTGAATATTTCAACAGATTAGCATTTATATCATTCATTAAAGATACATAAATCCATTTTATACCAGCAGTCCTTATACGTAATGTTCTATTTCCTTTTATGAATTTTATTGGTTATGACTGAGCTTATCGGCAATGTTGCAATAACACTAATTCTGTAGAATCCAAAATGTCATCAGGATCATTAAAATCATAAAAACATTATTAACGACATCTAGGCCAATAAACAAACAGCTACTATCACAATCTTTACGCTGATTGGTTGAGTTGAAATGCTTTTAACTTGCTTTGAATACAGTTAATAAATATTTATTGATTATGTCTCTATTTGTCATTATTTATGAATTGGTGACCGTTTTTGAAATTAAATATTACCAGTATTAAAATAACTTTCTATCGATACTGCTAGGCAAGAGAATTCAAATCACCATTCCAGATGATGATAGATGATAAATTAATTTTGTATTGAATTTCAAATACTTTATTTAAATATCAGAAATAATGTAAACTGTCATAATTTAGAAGTCACAGAAGAATAACAATTTGATGATTAGACACAAATTAATAAAGTAGAGGAATATAATGATGATGATATATTTTAACGGCTTAACAATTGACTACCAAAACGATTACGAACTAAATACAGTAGTAATATTTATACTAGGACATAAATAACAACCTTAATAAATGTCTACCGCGAACTACACTACAATAAAAGCCAAAGGTAAATGATTAAAACGTCATCTTCCATGAATAATTACTACACATAGGTGTGTCTACGTGCCAAGATTGTATTAAATCTCTTTAAGTACATGTGTGTATTGCTTGCATTCTTGCCATTAGTCAGACAGATCTGCCAACCTTATATTTGTTTGTAATTTATCATTTCATTAGACTGTACATTTACTTGGATTATGAAGCAAATATCCAGGCTTCATGACTTGGATAGAATATTCCTAAAGTGTCACAAAAGCTTTATTTTCATAATAAATTGTACACAGAATTGTCGAATTAGTAGCACAAAGGAGACAGAGCCCAACATACAGTTGACGTGGATTTTGGTAAGAAAGGGAAAATAAACTTTCGCAATCAAAAGAAAACTAAATATAATGGTGTCGATTCTGTTGTAAATCGCACTAAACTAATTTAAGACACAATGGCCCTGATTCTGTTGTTCACAACTAAACTAATTTTAATGTCACTATGTCTCTTTCTAACAAAGAACATAAGAAAAGGATGTAAGAAATTTAGTCCTGTCAAATTAGTCCAATGCTTGTTTTCAATATAAATTTAGTCGCCATCTATCGCGGTCACGCCTAAATACACGCAAAATAAGACGGCAAAGATTAATTTGACAACTTAAAATATGTTCTATCCTTTTTCAATCATGTTCGTAAGAAAGAGATGAGATGTGACTAAAATTAGTTAAGTGCGATTTACAACAGAATCGGCACCATTATATCTCTTTCGTACAAATATGATTGAAAAAGGATAGAACATATTTAAAGCTATCAAATTAGTCTTTGCCGTCTTCATTTGCGGGTATGTACGTAACCGCGATAGATGGCGACTAAATTTATATTGATAACAAGCATTGGACTAATTTGACAGGACTAAATTTCTTACATCCTTTTCTTATGTTCTTTGTTAGAAAGAGACATAGTGAGACTAAAATTAATTTAATTGTGAACAACAGAATCAGGGCCATTAACTGGTAATATAATCATATTAAGGAAGAGCTATATCTCCAATCAATGAGTAGCATACTAGACTAATAATGATATTTCAGATTTAAATACTGCGATATTTATTTGTAACTTCAGTTTCATTCATGAGGCTTGTTAATATTTAAAGGAGTCACGAGGACTCAACAGCAATCTATCACAATTTGAAAGCGTGTACACAAGAATTGATTGATGGAACTGTAAAAATTATGATTGATGACTCCAAACACTTCATTGATACTTTTGTAACAAACCGGGTGTTTGTCGGTCCATAAGTCAATCTTGGATATTTTAGATTTAAATCTTGTATAACACTTTCGCTTTTAATTAATTAATTTTATTATGCTCTCAGGTTTCTTTTTGGTGTTTGAAGTCATTCAATTTTCTTCCTTATTGATTTTATTTATTTGGTTTCTGTTTTATTATGTTGTCGGTAAATTGATATGCTTTAAATATCATGGTTAGAAATTTATGTCTCTATCAAAATGTTAAGGGTTTTTTTATTGATGTCATATTTTTTATTTGTCTATTTTGAACGTAAAATCAGCTTTGCGAGTTTATTATTTTCGTACGAACTTACACCGTGTTATCAATTTAAGTAATTATGGTATTTAATCTATCTCAACTAATATTATAAATGCGAAAGTAACTCTGTCTGTCTGTTACGCTTTCCCGCTTAAACCGCTGAACCGATCGCGATGAAATTTGGCATGCATATAGCCTATGGTATGGAGAAGGACATAGGCTACTTTTTATCCCGGGAACGCGGATGAAACCGCGCGGGTCAGCTAGTATATTTATAAAAGCAAAATATCAATTAGTAATTACGATATCTCAGTAACTATAAAGCCTACAAACATTAGGTGGAGATGAATTTAACACCTATTCTAGAGCGGTAAAAGGGGGGATGTAGTTTGCTCGTAACATTTTATGGAAAGGAATTTAAATATAAAACTTGGTGTAAATATTGTCCAAGCAGAGGAGTGAGTAGCTCGGATCATATATTCATAATCATAAGGCCACTGGCTTGAACATAATTCCTGTTGTGTTTTTAGTTTCATAAGCAACCAATGCAGATATTGTTTTCTCAACATTCTTAAAGAAGATAACTATGTGAAGGAGTCAAAAAATTCAAGTAACTGAAAATAAATCCACTGATCTCCTGGGTACTCAATAAACCTTCAAGTTAACATCACTTACCTTATTTAAAACATGTAACTGTTTTGATTCTGTTTTATAGTTATCATGGATTTTATGGTGTTTTTTATGTTCGTCATTAGCCTTATTTAATCTTTTATGCTACCATAACATTTTGTCGTCATTTATAATTCCTTAAAACTCTATAATCTCTCAAATATTATTTCTAGAACGTTGCACCTTTGGATTTTATGTTACGCAAAACACTTTTTAGTTGATGCCATTTCTTTAAATTCTATGTTCATATCACCAATAACTAAAATGCAATAACACGTAGATTAGTGATTGCATTATCGACTGCTTATGTAAGAGGCATAAATTCTTATTGCATATAGTTCATTTATCGGTAGAGGACGGTATGAGTTCATACAAACAGGTTTCTTAATCCGGTACGTAGGAAGAAAGTGTCCTTCTGACTTAATTTGCTCAAATTATGTCGTCAAGAAGAAGCTTAGGTGGCTTTAGATGATATTAAGTATTTAATAAATTAAGCTTGGTGGTTTATTCTATTGAACTTATTGTAAAGTCTTAAGGGAAGTTTGGTAGTAAAGGTAGGTAATCAATAGTTAAAATATGATGTTAACGCAATAGACACCGTAATAAACGGGTAGTAAAAAGTAACGGCAGGTGTGTTATTAAACTGTTAGTTTAACTATGCACCGTAACTACCGATCAAAAACGCGATCTAAGGGGCTTGATCAAGATCATTAAGGAAAAATCTATGTTAATTATACCGATCAACTGAATTGCGATTAGATAAATATACCAACATCATTAGAAAATGATTTAAGTTGGTGCATTACACCATGTAACAATGACAATCGTTGCTAGACCACCTGTCATCCATATTTTAACGTAGGAAATTTTACAAATTCTGTGCAGCCGCGTACGATATTTGTGTTATGTATTATTAATGTGGCGGCTAATTAAATGCGGTGGCTTCAACATGTCGTTACTAAATATAATGTTAATCTAAAGAAAGATGCGACGGTATTTCATTTTTCAATCAAAGTAAATTGTTGGGATGGAATAAACTGGAGAAGAGATTACGCGATATAATTCATTAAAGACTTCCTTTAAGCGGATTTAAAGAGCGAATTTTTTCCATTCAACCTTTGGGTAATAAGAAGAGATATTATTGTTGACATAGAAACTAACTGCTAACATTAATACTAGTAATCACTACAGATCAGTATTTCTTGTAATTACTTAGGTCAATATAATTATAATAAAATATACAGATCCCAAATCAATATTAACTACACTGGATATTTTTAAATGTAGAGCAGTGAGTAATTTACTGTATCTTGATTGATATAGTAGATATTTATTAATTAGCAGATAATTGAAAGTAAAGCTTGGAGCATAATTTAAACTGAATAACAAAAAGAACAAGAATATAGATCAGATAAATTTTTATAACAATTGTTTGCCTAAGAACAGACCATTGATCAACTGGATTATCTAAAATTAAATTACTCGAGTTTGTCATGAGACAGTTTAATATTTTTTTCTTTTTTAGGAGTTGAACAGACAAACGAAGTCAACAGGAGCCGAAAATAGGAAATAAACAAGAAATATAGCAAAATAAAATGGAGGTGCTATCCACCTTGCACCTCTATAACTTTAATAATCGAGTGTGATTAATGAAAATTATATTACTTACTAAGATCGAAAAAACATCATAAGTACATATAAAATTCACAATACCAGAAACAAATAAATTTGGAGTATTTTTATAGGTCTAACCTTATAAATGGCAGAAAATACCTAAAATTATACTATGAAACCAAATTTAGTAAATGATCACTAAAACTACTAAATGATCACCAAATTTTAATGAGGACAGTGTTGTGCTATTTCTTGACTCGGGGCACTCCAAATTTAGGTTAGGTTAGAACTGCGACAAAACCGTGTTTGTGCTTTGTGTACCTAAATTTTGGTGGTAATTAACTATTTTTGGATTAAACAATCATAATTTGGGTTCTAATTTCGCGCTGAAATGTTGGTTAATTTTGGTGATCATTTACTTACTATTTTTGGCAATATAAAGTGATTTTTTTTTGCCGTAATATTTTACTAAATCTGGTGGTTCGTTAAACATAAGCCCTTAAAAATATCGATATATTCTAGTCACAAAACCGCACAGTTTTAGCATAAAACGCTGGGCTGGAGTTATTATGTTTACAGACGCTACGGTACTTTTATTAGGACACCATACCCGTCAAATGTACGTCATAAATACATGGGTTTATATCTTCATTTATGTCTTTATGTATATTTATTAGCTTGCTGTTCCCGCTACGTTGGGTTCTAGTACAATAGCTGATGTCGCTGTTTTAAATTATAGACTGCTACGTATTGCAATTGTTAGGTACTTGATTTATCGTGCTTTCTTAAATCAGAAGGTAGGGATTTAAGCAAATACAATGTCCTGGTCTTTAAACATCAAGGAGCCAATTGTGGAGTGCTTGAATTCGTCTTTCGTTCAAAATAAAGTTCGAGCTCTTACTTTTTTCGAATGACAATCTAGTTTGGCTATTCTGGCAATTCTGGAAAACAAGTCAACTCGAGCTATGATTGGTCGGGACCGTTCGAATTGTTTCCACCGCTCGAATTTTACAGTCGAATAGGACTCGAACCGTAAGTTCAATTAGAAGGTTATTTCGAAGGACGCGTGAATTGGGTCCCTGTATAAATTAACTATTTTTCTTCATGATTAATTTCTGGAGCTATGTAGTACCTTGTTTTTAATCTTCGAAATCCAAAAAAAAATTATAAAGCACATGTTTTGCACAGCACTTAGTTGTACCTGGCTGGTTGGCTATCGGTATATTTCAGCAGATTGTGTTCAAAAACAAACTTATCCAAACAAAATTAAAACAAGTTTTAAACGTCGATGTTAAATTTATCAAGGGTAAACAGGCGATTATATGGGTTCACATTATGGTAATATGATAGATGATAATGCAATTTTAGGTTAAAGACCAGTAATAGGGTCTTACATAAATAAATAAATATCCTCCCACCTTGAAGAATTTTAGGTGGTCAATCGACAGAATTTTTATCATAAACTCATTTATTCAAATCAGGCACTGGTGAGGCACTTTTAAATGTAACAAATTGACTGTACCACCCGTTCGTAACCACCCAAGTCAATGTCAGTCATGTGAGTCACTCAGGCTGGACCGTATGTAATCTTAAACTTTTGTATACGTAAGTATTTAGACTGAATTTAATGACTATATAATTTGTTCTCGTGGTACAAATAGTTTCCTTTACTTACAACTATTTATTCATTATCTAGGTATATTATTATTTCAATAACTATATATTTTAAAAAAATATCCACTAAACTTATTTCAGAACGTAGCATTTTTGTCTCGTGTGCGAAACGTGAACATTTTTACGATGCCAACCGAATGATTTATGTCCGAACATTACTTCCCTAGGAAATTGACCGGCTTTTAGGGATCCGCAGCTTTTTAATACTGCATGGTCAGTTGCACCTACTTTTTTTTTAACCGACTTCAAAAAAAGGAGGAGGTTCTCAATTCGGTTGTTTTTTTTTTTATGTTTGTTACCTCATAACTCCGTCATTTATTAACCGATTTGGAAAATTCTTTTTTAATTGAAAGGATATACTTCCCGTTTGGTCCCATTCTCATCAGATCAGGATTTGATTACTTCTTAGTGTACTTTGAAGTCGGTTTAAGTTTTTTGTAAAACAATCCAATTATTTTATTTAAACTCCCTTCTAATAAATCACTGAAAGGTAAATTATCCGCAGAAATGGCAGCTGTGCTTACGTTCAGCATTAGCAGATTTCCGTTCATAAATTGATATCAATATCTTAAAATAAAATACCATGTCAATTCCAGTATTTTTTAATTTAAATTATTCATCGTCAATTTGTTATTGAAGTTTCCTGTATAACAGGTAGATATAACCCAGCTCACACTTAACTAGATTTTTTGATAGATTGAACACTATAAAAGGGGAAGTTAGTGCAAGTTTATGACGCTTTAGTGACGGCTTGCGTTTACTGTGGGAAAACAGCCGTTTGTACAGCGTGGTGTGGCGAGACTTTACGATATTCTCTGAGCATTCTTTGAATAATTAGTTGTTGAGGGTTATTTTTTATGAACTGGACACTTGCCTGTATAAATAACGTATAATAATAATCGTTGTCGTGTCAAAGGACTTTATAATGTGTAATAGTATTAATTGACCGTAATGGTGTAAAAATTACCTTACTTGAATAGAAACTTGTACATACGGCTACAGATCAAGCTATACATTTCTAGTATAAGATGACCTCCCATTGTACGGAAATCCTATACAATGCGAGATCAGCTTATATTGGAAATGTATAGCTTGATCTGTAGCTGTGTGTACCAAAGAAATATTATTTAGACAGGTAGGTTACTTTCTCTCTGAGTCACTATTTAAGATTCATTAAATGTCACAAATCTTAATCTGATACAAAATCCGACAATAAAATCATAATTAAAAACAACACGTAAACACGTAAAGTACAATGTGTTAATGTAATACAGTGATTCCGTAGCTTATTCAGATTGTGTATATCTTGCCAAAATATATTATTTTTCCTCATGCTAGTTGGGTCTATGGTCAATATAAAATATTTAAGATTAGGGTTGTTTATGTTTCCAAAACATCTAGAGACTTTTATGGCTGGGTTAAAAAATGTATTTCCTGAAAACGTGCTACGACTTCTCTCGTCACAATGTTTTCTTACGATGTATAGTCCTGTATTTGTTCGCAATCTCGCCATGGTAAGTAATGATATGGCCAAAGGTGGTAAGGACACAAAGCCTGGCTAAAAAAACTATTGGCTACGATGAGGCCCATTAAAATTTTATTTTAGCCAAAACAAAAATACAAAAATATATTTCATATGTGACTCCTCCAGGATTTGCCAACCTAATATTTTCCTCAGAGATCACTAAAACATGTAAGTATTTTATCAAACCCCATAGCGGTATGGTGCGTGTCTCCGCCAGTGTCGAGTTTTACGACAATTTTACGATCGCGATAAACCACGCTCACCATTCTGTTTGTACAAATTAGAACTGTGATATTGAATGTCAATGAACCAGAGGTTCAGCTAATTGATTAGCTATTTTTTTTAATTGCGTGTTTGTTTCGTAATAAAATTAATGAGGTCATTTGATTAGCATGTTACGTGACGGATGATTTCAAAATTATTAATTTTATTACTAGCGAGTTTTTATAGTATTATGAATGAAACGAGATCGGTGAATGTCCGGTATTATTTCCTTTATTAGAAGTGAAGACTCTAGAGCATGATTGCGGTCAATATTTGGATGAAAAAGAAAATGCAAGAGGGCTTTGGCGAGTAAGAGGAGACTTGGTGCAAAGCTGGAAAGAGAACAGAGGACTGCAGGGCTATTTTAAAACGCTCGGATTCGATATCGGAAACAGATTCAAAAACTACCGAGGCGATTAACCGTAATTGCTATTTTAATTTCCGAAAACATTTCGATGAATCGATTTGATATTTCCGTAAAGAATCATCAAAAATATTCGAATTCGGAAATTAAAATAGCAATTACGGTTAATCGCCTCGGTAGTTTTTGAATCTGTTTCCGATATCGAATCCGAGCGTTTTAAAATAGCCCTGCAGATCCTCTCAGAGTATAATCTGATAAATGCATGAAATTTAACATAAAAGCTTTAAAAGATATAGTGTGTTTAGATATTCATCTGAAAAAACGACGTGAAGAATAAAAAAAAAACAGCTTATTCTAAAATACGATATTATTATTCCCACGCCGGTCTTAAATACTTAAGAAATACAATCAGTAACTCAACTTAAATAAGATATCAGGATTTCAAATATTTCAAGTGAGTTAATTTCATCTTTGCCGTAAGCAAAATATAAATTGCATAAGAACAACAATAAACATTATGTAAATTTTTCAAGTAACCTATTGATCTTATGCACTTCCTTAAATAAGTTCAAAAGACTTACAAATTGATGCGCATGAAAACATCAATACTTCGCCTCCATTAAAACATATTTCAAAAGAAAGCGAAAAGAGAGTATTTTTTAGCATGCATGCAAAGTTCATTCTCATACGTCCTCAGGCTATGCGCAAACTGACTATTAGGTCTCTTCAATTTATGTTTGCTGAAATCCTTTGAGATTGCGATGTGTGAGACCGCCTCATGGATTCACCATTACTAAATTTGTACAGTGGAAACAACAAAATGAAAACTTATAACAATGCAGCAAGGTATCAATTCCACCAACCTGACACTGAAATTAAAACTCCAGAAAATGATAAAGAATTGAAACACGGTACATTTGCATATTCAAATGTAGACGATAATAATGCTAATGATTTTAAACTTAAAGATGAAAGTCGTTTGGAGATAGACACAAAGGGAAGAATTCCCGAAAACGTTGATATCTCAATCGCTGTCGATTATTTTCGTGAATTTATGAGTATGTAATAACAAAGATGGATGTTTGTTAAGAATTTAACTGCGCTCTTGTTTGCACATTTTGTACGTTTTTGTAATAAACATTTAAATATGAGCCTCGATGTAGCCATTGATCAGAATTGGCGTTTTATTGCTTTCGGGGATATTGTTTTCGAAGTACTTTGATTTGTTGCACGTTGTATTCAGAGCTTTAAAATGTTAGTTTATTTGGAAAGTGACCACCCAAAGTGATCGAATAACTTCTCAAGAGATTTTGTAACTAGATTTATTTGTATTAATAACAAATCACTTTAACAGACTTCAAAATGCGTATCGCCATTAGTCATCGAAACGAATTTGTCGTTATTTTAATGAAATTCTCCATTATCAAATTCTCATTTCATTTGATTTATATCTGATTAAAATATTACTTTATAAAGGTTAAAATATGCATACGATAGGAATTTACGTTTTACATTAAATTAAATGCATCAATTCCATTATGAATGCTACAATATGCAAACAAGTTCATTAATTATGCCACGTAACGTTGGATAACGCCGCGCCTCAGAAGTTGTACAGAGATTTATACTATTGCTACATTGTTTTGTTTATCTGATTGTTTTCTAATAAACATGAACAATTATGGATTATAAAGTACAAAAGCATCTAATGCCGAGCCAATTCCTGAAATTGAGAAAATTGTAATCAAAATTGATAATCTAAACACTCCGATAGAACTGCAATAAAAAGTTGTAGATAGACTAACGAAAATACTATAAGCGAGGCTGATGATTTACAACAAATAAATAGAGATGGAAGAAAGGGGAAAGATCAAGGATAAGTTGCATCAAGTTACAAACACAAATCCAGACGTTACGACTAAAATCACTTTACCAACATAGCCATTGCAAGCAGTAGCTAATAAGGCAGTTAACAATCAAATATACAATTTCAATTACTTCTATCTAAAAGACGAAATCAAATTCTCATGCAATAAACCACATAATGAATATGCAGTTCGAAATAAAAATTCCAAAGCTACAGAAGCAATTTATAAATTTTCTTCTATTAATACATTTGATTATTGAAAATAGTATTTTAAAATTGACCGTTACTGCCTACAAAATGAATCTAAACTAATGAGTCTGCGGGGGTCTGACATTGAGTATATTTCAAATTATGGCCAGCGATGGTGCATGCTTCTCGCCCGTGATCTCCGAAGAACCGGTCCTGCTTGTATTCTTTATGTGTTTAATTTAGATAATTTCACTATTTTCCTAGTATTTATATAGATAACAATTTGAATACTTTACTACTCTCTCATGGGAATGTTATTGACATAAACTTGAGACAGTTTCTGTAAGGAATTGTGCTGTATATTTCAAGTCGTCTATTAGAAGAATATGCTACAATGGTGCTGATTCTGTTGCCCAATGCTTGTTTCCAATATAAATTTAGTTGCCATCTATCGCGGTTACGCCTAAATACACGCAAAATAAGACGGCAAAGATTAATTTGACAGCTTTAAATATATTTTTTCAATAACGCTCGTAAGGAAGAGATGAGAGGTGACTAAAATTAGTTTAGTGCGATTTACAACAGAATCGGTACCAATGGATAGTTCTACATGTCTTTCCCATTTTACTACCATTTCAAACGATACATAATTTGGTGTAAGCTTATTCTCTATAGAATTAAGATTAAACATGTTTATGTCGTGGATAATTACTATCAGACAGACGTTGGTAAAATTGGGCCTTAGTCGAGCTCTTCAATCCTGAAGGTCCATCTTGCAAGTCTTGGATAGCGTTAAAATTCTAGGAGACATTCAGTTATCTAACATTCTGTTGACTAAGTAAGTGATCTTTCACGTGGTCTATTTCTGTTTTATTTACCTACCATCATTCGCTATTGGCCTTGATTCTGTTGTTCACAACTAAACTAATTGTAATCTCACTATGTCTCTTTCTAACAAAGAACATAAGAAAAGGATGTAAGAAATTTAGTCCTGTCAAAATTAGTCCAATGCTTGTTCAATATAAATTTAGTCGCCATCTATCGCGATTACGCCTAAATACACGCAAAATAAGACGGCAAAGATTAATTTGACAACTTAAAATATGTTCTATCCTTTTTCAATAATGTTCGTAAGAAAGAGATGAGATGTGACTAAAATTAGTTTAGTGCGATTTACAACAGAATCGGCACCATTGGCTATTATTATTAGTTTAGGCATTTATGTTAATACTCTTTAAAAAAAAACTGGGGTGAATCAAGTCTCTATGGATTGGATTTTTTATAATTAAAATAAAATTGTTAGGGAAGCGTTAATTTTTCCTTCATGGAGTAGAAACAAAAATCCTTACTTATATCCTTAAAAATATTATAAACGCGAAAGTTTGTATGTATGGATGTTTGTTACTCTTTCACGCAAAAACTACTGAACGGATTTGGATGAAATTTGGCACTCAGATAGAATATGTTCTGGATTAACACATAGGATAATTTTTATCCCGGGAAAACATACGATCCACCGGAAATATGGGTGAAACCGCGCGGAACAGCTAGTTACATGTATTGTTGCAATAGTTAATTTGGTTGCTACACAGCCAATAACATTATAAACTCGTGTTCTATATCACGTTTCCTTTTAAGTTTATAAACTTGTATTGTAATGTTAATTTGGCCAAATGTCTAAGGTCTATTTCATACAAAATCGCAGAAGCTAATCAGTAAGTCTCCTAATAGTATTACTAGCTCCTAAAACAGATATCATTATGCGAATACATTTAGATCAATAAAATAAATATAAATTGTAAATTAGATCATAATTCGTGACTTTTAAAGCTTCTACTAAATTAGGTATCGTTTCAAATGGCGGTAAATTGGAAACGGCTTGTGGAACTGCCCATTGTGGCCTATTCGCCTAACAAACGACTATAATTTGAATATTATTATGTTGTTACGTAAAAATTACATGTAATATATAGTGTCGGCATAATGGAAATACGTAATGCTATAAAAATTTACGACTTAACAATGCTAAACAATACAATATACTTGAAAAAAAAAACGAGGAACACCTAATAAAACACCATGTATAGTTGATAAGGCGGAGTGTCTCTTGTGCGGCTCTCTTTAAGTGCTGTTTGTGTTATTTAATTTGATATAACGTTATATTTATGTATTTCTTTATTGATTTGATTACGTAAATAGTAGTTTGGACTTATATAAGTACATCTGGGGGCACGGAAGTGCCCCCCGCCAAGACAGCCAAGCGATGCTAAAGGGCACTACCTACCTTTTCTCGAAGCGCTTCGTCGTTATTTTGAACCCTCATAACTTGGATTTGGATTATACCAGATAAACAAAATTCTCAGGATATGATGTCAATAGTGAACTTATTAAATATACTAAGTTTCAATAATATAGCTCTTATACTTATACTTCCTGAAGTCCTAGAAAGCTGAGAATTGGTATGTAAGCTTGTATTAGTACACAAACAATAAAAAAATTAGAAAACTTGGAAACTGCAAAAAAAAAAAAAATATAAGCAACTTACAAAAAGAAGTGAAATCCCACCAAAAACATTTTCATGTAAAATGTTGCCAAGACATATGGCTCGCACTGTCAAAAAGTTATCAGATCTCATGTAGAGCCAAGCTTATAACTCTACATGCACTTACTCTACAAGCCCTAACTTCACAAACTCTACACACCGTAGTCAAAATATGTGGCTTGGCCGTTTCACTACTACAAGAACTATTGAATAACAAAAAAGTTATGAACAGTGAATACATTTTTCACCTTACTCCCATGTGACGGTAGCGAAACGGCCGAGCCACATATTTTGAATAAGGTGTAGAGTTTGTGAAGTTAGGGCTTGTAGAGTAAGTGCATGTAGAGTTATAAGCTTGGCTCTACATGAGATCTGATAACTTTTTGACAGTGCGAGCCATATGTTTTGGCAACATTTTACATGAAAATGTTTTTGGTGGGATACTTATTTCAGGAATTTCATTGTTTTGATATGAAATTTGCGGGTTGGTTTGGGATGGTAAACAATTTTTGGAGATCAAAACAAAATATCAGTTGGATATTATTATTGAAGTAAAAATGTCTTTAGCGGCGTTGTGCACTTTTTGGGATGGTTAAAAAAAATTAAACTCGCGTCAGATGGCACGTGACCCTGATCGAGATTCGTAAGACGGAGGGAGAGTAGTTGCAAAGTAGACTGTATTTATATTGGGGTTATGTTCAAATTCTTATAACATTCTCTAGCTACCCGGAAGGTAGGTACCATTTTAGTTCCCATTTTAAGTTAATACATTAGACTGTATTTATACTGGGGTTATGTTCAAATTCTTATAATATTCTCTAGCTAGCCGGAAGGCAGGTACCATTTTAGTTCCCATCTTAAGTTAATAAATTAGACTGTATTTATACTGGGGTTATGTTCAAATTCTTATAATATTCTCTAGCTAGCCGGAAGGTATTTTATTAAATCTTATTCAAAAGTTCAAAATGAAGAAAGGGCCCCCAAAGTTGGTATCGACTTTTATTATAATTTTACAAGGTTCGAAAACATTGGCATTCAGCGATCCAGGTATTGCAAATGTATAGGCAGGCGGTGATTATTTCTCAACCCTTTGACATTTCAAAAAGCTGTCGACTATCCCACAATTGTGGCAGCCCTATATTAGATAGTACAAGTTTCTTGGATACAGGTGATATATTGTCATTTCTAGAGCAGACGATTTCTTATTCCGATCATTTAAAAAAACGTGAATTTATTATAAAAGAATGCAGACAAAAACTAATTTAATTAAAATGTTTTGAATATTAATTTGAAGAATAATATAAAATTAATGTAATTTGTATGCAGAAAATTGAGTGACAATGTCTCGGTTAAAGGCCATATATTTATCTTAATTATTTAAAACTCTCATGGAAAAATATAGCGCTACATTTTAAGGTAGCTACACACTTGGTTTGGTCCGTTATAAAGTTTACAATAAAAATAAATCGATGTAATTACTGTTTGTATTTGGCTCGTGCTGGGCACGAATAACGCCCGCCATTTTAAAACTACAAATCGGATATTAGCACCCACACGTAAGTTATATATTTATTTAATAATTTGTGACTACCTAGTTTCCATGCATATGTAAACCCATAACCATAATTTTACGTGAAGTATAGAATTAAATTGCAAATGTATACATACAGCCGGTATATCATTCAATAAGGACATACATGCCTGCTTGCCCACATAATTATCATTGTGTATTTAACTTGGCTTCGAAATAGTAATAAATAAAGCTCAACAGGATAACGGGACTGACAATATACAAAACAGGGATTTATTATACCTCTTCTGTCTCTCTACTGTTTATAGTTTGTAATAGTACATTATGATACATGTGTGCAAAGTTGGTCATTACACATAAAACGCGATAAGCGAGCCGAGAGTGTAATGATCAATGCACACGCGTATCGTATTTCAACACACTTGCTAGGATAAAAACAGAATTGTATATTTTTAAATAGATTTACAAATATACGAGTGTGTTGAAAAATAATTTTTCAACACACTCGCTCGTAAAGTGACATTTATTGCACCATTTTTAGTATCATAGTGCAGCTTATTACGCACTAGTGCTTTTTACTTTACATTACCGTACAGTTTTATGATAGGTATAATCCCGATTATGATAAGTTTGTACCTCACTGCAAGTGATATGTGTGTAGACCAAACATTCTTAATTTAAACGGGTAAAATAGTTTGATAGCTCACATCTGTCAAAAAAAAACTTGCGCGCCATATTTCATATCCAATCAAATGTGTAGCTACCCTTAAATGATTAAGAATCGATATTATTGTATATCATTGAGATGACCCGATGCTATCTCGTGTCAAACGATTCAACCGGTCGCAATCGATGCCCACACAATATCGATTAATTAAGTATTATAATTATTTCGCTAACGTAGTTACGTGGGGTAGCAGTGTTAGCGAGAATTTGGATGAACTATTATGTAGACTCATATCAAGAGAATAAAGCTTTTTTTTTATAACAGACTTCAAAAAAAGTGGAGGTTTCTCAATTCGACCGTATATATTTTTTTTTATGTGTGTTCGCGGATAACTTCGTCGTTTATGAACCGATTTTGATGATTCTTTTTTTTTGTAAAGGAGATATCCCAAGTGTGGTACCATGATAAGGAAACCAGGATCTGATGATGGCATCCCAGAGAAATCGAGGGACAACCTACGAAAATCGTAGTGGCGACTAGTGCGTTTGTTATTATTATTTTTAAGTTAAAATAAAAACTTTTTAACAATGAAATTAAACCGCCTTCAAAGTACACTAAAAAGTATGAAATTACATTTATCTGACACTGTTTTGAAGTCTGCGAAATATTTTGCTATAGAACGCTTCATGCTCTTTTGTATAAATATTAAATAATACCTATATTATAAATTCGAAAGTGAGTTTGTTTGTTTGTTACGCCTTCACGCCTCAACTACTCAACGGATTGTCCTGTTTGGCATGCATCCCGGGAACGCGGGTGAAACCGCGGGGGACAGCTAGTAATTAATAAAATATCAGCATGGAAATGCTCAAAATAACAACCGTGTAATGAATATCTATTGACTAATGAGTATGATCCTGCTGTCATCACTAAAAGGGTTTATTGTTACTGGAAATGTAGTTTTTTCGGAGGTTTTTACTTTAATTCAAGCTCCGCTACCAGCTCATAGTGGGACCCCAACCTATCGTCCTACTGTGGCGCCAAGCATTGCCAACTTGAATGAGCAGGCAGAACAGGTGACCAGACGATATGTAAATATTATTACAATCTTATCAAACAGGATCGGGGCCCGGTGTCGCCATTTAAAATAATACTATTAACTTATTTATTGACACCGACGTGCATATTTAAAGTCACATTAGTTTCTGCATTAATAAATTTGGACTTTAACGGGACGAGTTCTTATTATTTTACTCTGGTGGGAATTTAAGATGAGTTAATGAATAATAATATAATTAAAATAAATTTAAATGACGTCACATTTTTCGGTGCCTTCACTGTTTTTAGGGTTCCGTAGCCAAATGGCAAAAAATGGAATCCTTATAGATTCGTCATGTCTGTCTGTCCGTCTGTCTGTCTGTCCGTCCGATTATCACAGACACTTTTTTCCGATACTATAAGAACTATACTGTTGAAACTTGGTAAGTAGATGTATTCTGTGAACCGCATTAAGATTTTCACACAAAAATAGAAAAAAACAATAAATTTTGGGGGTTCCCCATAATTAGAACTGAAACTAAACAATTTTTTTTTCATCAAACCCATAACTGTGTGATATCTATGGATAGGTCTTCAAAAATAAAATAAGAGAACGATAAAACAAAAAAAAATATATGATGTACATTACCATGCAAACTTCCACCGAAAATTGGTTTGAACGAAATCTAGTAAGTAGTTTCTTTTTAAATCTAATAATATATATAAAATGCTTTTGTGGGTACGTAAATACGCAGTTTTCTCAATCACCACCAACCCCAATCAACTTCTCGTTGGGGTGGTAAATACCCCTTGGTCTCCAGGTGGTAGTAAGGGAGTTTGGTCGCGGTGGGTGGAAGGGGGTGGTTGTGGTTGGCGAAAATGTTAAAAAATATATTGCTGTCTTTTTCTAACGCATGAGGACTTCTGAAAAGATCTCAAAATTTCTGGAATGGAAAGTTCCAAAATGTGTAAAACGGTTATAATCGATCTGGAATGTTCTAGAAAGTTCAACAAATATCTGGAATGATCTAGAAAATTCTAGAGTGAATGCAAACTATTATAATCGATATAGCATGTTTTGAGAAAGTTCTACAAATTTCTGGCTTCATCTAGAAAGTTCCAAAATGTCCAAAACTGTTATTATCGAGTTAGAATGTTCGAGAACGTTCTAAAAATTTCCAGAATGATCTGGAAAGTTCCAAAATGAGTGCAATTTATTATGATTGATTTAGAATGATCGAGAATGTTCTAGAAATTTTCCGAATGATCTGAAAAGTTCCAAAATGAGTGCAATTGATTATATGATCGATTTAGAATGTTCGAGAAATTTCTTGAATGATCTAGAACGTTCCAAAATGAGTAAAACGGTTATAATTGATCTGGCTTTATCAAGAAATTTCCAAAATGTCCAAAACTGTTATTATCGAGTTAGAATGTTCAAGAACGTTCTAGAAATTTTCCGAATGATCTGGAAAGTTACAAAATTAGTGCAATTGATTATGATCGATTTAGAATGTTCGAGAAATTTCTTGAATGATCTAGAAAGTTCCAAAATGAGTAAAACGGTTATAATTTATCTGGAGTGTTCTAGAAAGTTCAACAAATATCTGGAATGATCTAGAAAATTCTAGAATGAATGCAAACTATTATAATCGATACAGAATGTTTGAGAAAGTTCTACAAATTTCTGGCTTCATCTAGAAAGTTCCAAAATGTCCAAAACTGTTATTATCCAGTTAGAATGTTCGAGAACGTTCTAGAAATTTCCAGAATGATCTGGAAAGTTCCAAAATGAGTGCAATTTATTATGATCGATTTAGAATGATCGAGAATGTTCTAGAAATTTTCCGAATGATCTGGAAAGTTCCAAAATGAGTGCAATTGATTATGATCGATTTAGAATGTTCGAGTTTCTTCAATGATCTAGAAAGTTCCAAAATGTGTAAAACGGTTATAATTGATCTGGCTTCATCTAGAAAGTTCTAAAATGTCCAAAACTGTTATTATCGAGTTAGAATGTTCGAGAACGTTCTAGAAATTTTCCGAATTATCTGGGAAGTTCATAAATGAGTGCAATTTATTATGACCGAGAATTTTTGAATTGGTCTGGAAAGTTCCAAAATGTGTACGAGTGTTATTATTGATCTATAAAAACCAAATCGAAGTGATGTACATCTAAATATTCTAGAGTGATCTGGTACTAGAAATTTCGGTATATAAATCGAAATTCAGTGACTTTTCGTCAGTTCAATTGTGATTGCAGTCGAGTAAAAAAAAGAACAAACTATTTGAATGTTCTGGAAAGTCTCTCAATATCGAAAATAGAAATCTATAATATGTTAAAAAATGTATCCTTATATATTTTTAATACCATTAAACATGCGATGTATTTTAACCCGAGCAACGCCGGGTTTCGCTGCTAGTACGTCATAAATCGTAAACCTCAATTTACCTTTCATTCAATATTTCTGGCGCTTTTTTTTTTCATAGCAAAGTTGAGTTACTTAATATTACACGGAACCCTCCGTGTGCGAGTCGGACTCGCACTTGGCCGGTTTTTTATTAATTTAACAATGTCACCTGATTATCGCCTATTGTTCTTTGCCAAAAAAGACGCTACTCTGTTACGTTTTAATCCATTTTTCATCGATTTTTCTCGCCACTAATAGCAAGCGTTATATAAATATTTAATATCGCAAGTGATATTTGTTTATATTTCAAATAGTTTTTTAAAAGTAATCCGTTTTTAAAACAATGGAATCTTAATGTTTCCCATCAATAGGTCCAACAAACGGTTTCACACCAAAAATAAAGTCATTTAAAAGATATCAATGTCCATCAGTGGCCGTCAAAAGACAAAATTAGACAAAGACAAACACATTGTAGATCCTTTGACACAATTCTTTTCATTTCAACCAAGATCCACCAACTTTGAGTTTAAGTGATATTCAGCTTTATAGTTTCTATAACAAGATCGTATTAGGTAGTTGTAATAACGTTGTTTTTCAGGCTAAGGTAGGTTGTAAAATTTCAGAAATGTGAGCTTCAGACAGGCGACCGAAACGCGGTTAACTTTGGTATGCGAGAAACAAGAAAGAATGCTTTTTGAGTAGTAGGTAGGGTGACATTGTGATTTTGAAAACGTTGGATATTTCAACCTCAAGTTTTTGTAGGTATTTGAATGTCACTGTTCGTAAGGATGTATCTCCACTCGAGTGGAGAAAAGAAATGTGAATAAATTATAAGCTTTACAAAACTGTTGAAAAGTTTTATTGTTTCTTGGTCATTATAAAAAGGAGAACTTCAAAATACAGCCACGGGACAAAACTTCTCTTAACCGAAAGTAGTAGTCCATTACATGAGCCCAGTACGGTTTTGCTGATGAAGGAAGATATCAGACTTTGAATCAGCAAAATGGTGGCAAACATGCATACGGCCCGCCTGATGGTAAGCAGTTACCGTAGCCTATGAACGCTTGCAACACCAGGGGTATCACTCGCGCGTTGCCGACCCTGAAGAAATCTCTTAAGACACTTTTTGAAGAACCCCATGCTGTAGTCCATTGGGAAAACCACGGTGGGGAGCTCATTTAATAGTCATTTCTTTTAATGCCATTATTTGTTAGATGATAACTAGGTATGGGATTCGGCGGGCTAACTTATTTCATCAAAATTCCATGTGAGCCCAACCCTGAATAATTATGTTATGATATTATACAGCTATAAGCAGAAATTAGCAAATCTTTTAACATGATAATTACGACATTGTTTTGTACATGGTGTTTGCCAATTCAACCATGCAAAATTGTATCTGGTGAATCATTCACATTGCATCAAACATGCATCTCCACGCCTTATAATAATGAGTCAGCTTTTCCGTTAAATCACTAACATAAGGTACATAAATGTTCCTCGAAGTTAATCCTCATAGGTCAAAGGGCTTCTGAATACATTTAGTTAATTAAAACATTTCAAATAGTACTATTTGTTTACATGACTGACTGGTGACTAAATGGTGCGTCTACACTACGCGAACCAAGCACGAGCCGAGACGCTCTTCATTCGTTGCTCGCGATGACAAGTGTGTACGTACAACGAGCCTACAACATGAGCGCGATGCGAATCCTTGTATTCGTAAAAAACTGACAATTGATGGAGCGCAGTCAACGTTCGTTCGTGGATTGTATAGTCCCACAAGCTAATCTGGCCCGGTGAGGGAGGAACTGTTATCGCATGTGAAGCAAACAACTGATGGCGAATGGCAGGCAGGCTGTCATTTCAAACTGTTAATTCGTTAGTTCCTCTTTTGGCCAGCGGGCCAGATTAGCTTGTAAGTCCGTCTACGCTACGCGGACTTATAGTCCACAAGCTTCGAATTCGTGCTCCGCGTATGCTCGGCTCGTGCTCGGTTCGCCTAGCGTAGACGCACTTTAATACACGTTAATGAAAAATATCATGAAAAGACATGTTAATGTTGATATTGTTAGTCCCATTTCTTTTACAAAAGTTTAATGCAAACAAAATACCGTCTTTAAATCTATTTTATAAACTGCAATGCGTGCAAAATGCGAGCAAAAAAAATATATTTTTAACACGAATAAGAACGTAACTCAAAATCAACAAAATGTGAGATACCATGTTATATCATACGAGCGTCGTTATCACCTAAATAGGACTTTGTTTAAGTAATATTTTCCACACAGTCACCCTACCTTTCAGCCCAGTCAATAGTCGTAAATCAGTTGAGTCGGTAACAGACGACACCGCTAAGTCCACTCATCTTGGAAACTGGCCTTCTTAGTGTGGATCAGTGGTGAGAAAGTGAACCGGGATTATCATTTCCCCGGACGAAAGGATTGTAACTGGTTAATTTTATAGGCTGTTTGAGAACTCTTTTATTAACTTTCTGAATTTAATACTCTTGAAATCAAATAGAAACTTATTATTTGAATAATATAATGGGTCGTGTATAGTTCTCAGCACCGTCGTAGCTTTTAAACTCAAATAAACAGAAAATCTTGAGATTCCGAAAAAGGGTGACTTTTATTATATAGCGACGTCTGCGGCCTGCTCTTGTTTTACAAAATTCATACGTTCTAATCGTAAGGCGCAGGCGTGATCTGAGTGCGACGACAGGAGGAGATAAGGGAGACAGCTGCCGCGTTACAATAAGCTAATTTATCACGGATTACCAACTTATACAGCTGCTATGTTAATAAAAACTAATAATCTTACGTTCACTTTAATGAGCTTTAGGCATGTCGATCTTTTTTCAGTTACTCTATTACTAATTTTGCGACACCTTAATTATAGTTTTCCTATCCACTAAAAATAGAGATTTGATTGACAATTGTCAATAAAATGCCAATGTCAACATGAGGACGCATCATGTTTAGTTGCTGAGTTCCTATGGCCACAGTCGAGCTCCTTCAGACCAGCTCTGTGGTGCCACATTAATTCACTGTCATCGAAGTAACAAACAGCTCAATCGGGTGGCAGCAAGCTTGAAAAATGCGTTACAAATGATGAACCTTGTAAAAAGGAACCCAAAGACACGACAACGTCAACACACATCGCACTAGCAAAACACAACTCAATATCCAGAAAACTTTAACAATCTAACTCACTCTTTACCGGTGTTTTTAGACGTAACAAACATTGAAATAATGGCCGCATCCGCCATTAATTTAGGCTCGTAAATCACCGCCGGCGCGATGCTGCGCGAGCGATCAAAGGCGACGGTTGATCATTGTGCGTTAAAACAAACAGGTGCGTTATGAAGTGTTTAAAAATAGTTCAATCGGTATTTTAGTCACATCGTTAAAGAATAAATATGTTCAGTAGTAGTTTTTTTTTTATAAAAAAATGTAATACTCACATACCTAATATCCTGTCCTTCATTTCAACTTACACGTGATCTGAAAAGAAATAAATATAATTAGATAAAGTTCAGTGCTTTGGGTACTACGTCAAACTACGTCTGTGTCTATGCTTAGATATATCTTTGTTATTGTTAATTTTTTGGAAAAAAAAGCCAAACATAGTCAGATTGTCCAAAAAATATAAAAAAAATTTAACCTTGCTGAGTTTCTTGCCGGATTCTTCTCAGTTGAAGGCCGAGTTCCGAACCGGTGGTAACCGGTGGTGACTTTGAAACAACATTATAAAATTTACATTTAAATTAACCTTTGGCCAAATCACTCATGAAATAATGTTACTGTTTTATGCGCTCCGTGCCCCAAAACTGAACTAAATTTGAATTACCCCTATTTTAAGTTCAGCCGCTTCCAAAGGCATTCAATCATCTCACCTAACTCTTCTGTTGAATGATCTTTGTTCAGACAACAACTGGCCTAGGCATTCGAATGAATACCGGTATTTAATTAACTAGCTAGCCGCCCAATAAACTGACTGATTTCATCAGTTTGCTGCGATATAAGTAGTAAATGTATAGCTGAATAAGGAAGATTGACTTGTTACCATCAAAGGACGGAAGTTTGGTTACATCATAATTTTATTCACAAATTGCGACTAAGTAAGTTTTGAGAAATTAGAACATTTATCAAAGAAATAGTTACCCAATAAGCACTAAAGTTATAAAATTTATTGTCGAACACAAGAACATAATTGCCTATAAAATAGAGTCGTAATACTTTAATTACTTGTTAGCTGACTGATTAACATGTTTAACATTATAAAACACTTGTCTTTGATTGCTCTACCCGCGTGGATGTGTCGATCAGTTTTTGTAATCCTTTCTCAAATATTCTCAGACCCTTTATATACAAGTTGATGGTTGTAGTGATTCTAATAGGCAAGTTTAAAAGCCGAATGAGTCGTTATTACGGAAAACAAATAATTATCTATGAGAAATGGCACAACAATAAATTTTTAGAATTGCATTACAGCAACCGTGTCAAGCGGGCGACTTTTTAAAATCAGCTATTAAGTGTTAAAAGAACTGGAAAACAATTTTTTTATTGCTATTTAAGCTGTTCCTCTGATAAGTCTATACAAAACTGCGCTTATTTAAAAATTTAACAGCCAGATATATTATCTGGCTTTTGAAAAATCAGCCCTTCCAAAATTATGACTCCTGCCACTGAGAATTGTCAATTTGACATTGATCATTGCATGTTGTTTATTGTTCCTATTTGTTCCGTAGATACCTATAGGGCGTGTGGTCAATCACGCATAAATTATAAACAGATAAGGCATTCGGCACACGTGCGTACAACATCGAATAAAGTGTCACGGGCCCGTCTAGACCGGCCCGTTGTCGCAATATGTATGCTATTACCGCCTCGATGGACCTGCAAATATTGGACCACCACGCGTGCGCTCCGAGGTATGTAGTGCAGTTTGCATAGCACCTAAACAACTCTTTGAAGGAAGTTTGCGGAAAGGCAATTATGAGAGGAAATAGCTGTTGAATGAAATTTTACTTGTCTTCATTATTCTTAGGTTTTTATTGAGACATACATTCCGGTGGTAGATGGAAAACAAAAAGCGGGCAGGTAATTTGAATTAATTCGAAATGTGTTAAAATATGGCCTTCCTAATAGATCACTTTTGACAGCCCATATTCATGTGTCAAAAAGAGACGTATAAAGTGGGGCAAGGAGAGACACTCAATTGTCAAATATGCCTTCTTAGCATGGCCATAGATTAATAGGATTATAAGCTTAAAAAAAACGATTAAGTGCGAGTTGGGCCTCGCTCTATTAGGTTCCGAAGACAGCTTACAAACAATTTGCGTTTTTATTATTTAAGGTTTGTTTAAAAACAGTTTTGGTTTTGCACTTTAATCAAAGATGAGCTGAACAAATAAGAATTCACTAAATGATCTAATAATTTTAAGCATATGACATGAATTATAATCATAGCAAATTGTCTTTGTTCATTTCCCCATTAGCATAATATACTTGTTATTATTATGATGATTTCCGTGTACTGCATTCATTTCCTCATCCAATAAACTTGTAAATAGTACGCCTATAGAATTTAACTCTTAATAGCTAAGGGCGATGCTTCTATATACTCAGATCGCAAACAAATAACATTAATGCGTTGTTGGGTTCTTGAAGTGAGTACCTGAAGTCAGCAGACCTCGATGAAGATGAGTAGGCGCAGTCAATGGGAACCTCCTGACAAGACAATATTATGACAACGACTGCTATACAAAATCAGTAAAGCATAGAAGACTATCAGACAAACAGCTTCCTCTCGGACACCACGCCATTCTAACGTCCAATAAACTTGTAACAAATGTCCTCAATTCACTGGCGAGCATCAGGAATCTTTGCCATAAGAAATGCTATCACACCTCTATCACCATTGAGTCTGTCACGAAGACCATTTCAGTGTGTTATGACAATTTAAGTATACAAATGCTTATCACAAGCAAAGACCGTGGCGCCATTTCTGTCCACTTACAAACATAATCTTTACCATCGCATTCAATTCGATTACATTTATTCCGATAGCATTACGACTCACAGTCAGTTGATATATGATATCGAGTGAACTAAGTGAGCCTTTCAGGTTGTGACTTGGATGCGTTGTCCGCGCGAAGTATTGGCTCGTTTCAAAGAGTCTCGCCATACGAATCGTACATTAAATGGATTTAAAGCGAGCCTTTCCTTTTTACATTCGTCATTCCGTCTCGTGTGTTTTACAACGGGATGGGACGAATTAAGTGCGCTTTGCAAATTGTTTGCGGACGTGTGTTGAGTAGTCGATTGTTTGTTCGATTGAATCGATTATGTATTGTTTGAAGTGGGATATCGGTTCTCGATGCAAATTCACGCGCTCGCAACACACGGGCGCTGATTTCTACTGAGATAACCTGACGGATTTCCTTCTCAAGTTGGCTGTCGGCGGCTTTGGTTACGCTTGTCATGATATTTGAATTTATAGGGGGCAATATTAGATTTACTTTATTGACTAGTTTCATCTTATTAATTTGCTGAAGTACTAATTCCTCATTGAACTTTATCAATACACTACCTTTCCGCCCTGCGGTTTCACTCGCATCCTCTACTTCACCCACTTAGGGATGTAATTTCCAAAAATCCTTTCCTAAGTCACAAAAGGAACCAATGGATACAATCCTTTGAGTTAGTTGAGATTGAGACACGCAGTAAAATCCTCCCCTTAAAACAAAATGACATTTTCTTACCCGGTTAGGGGTAGATTTTCGAGACACTCAAATCTTATGATTCTTTATTTTGTATTAATACCCAATTCCAGTTAATCGGACCACGCGGAGGTTTCATCGATACAAATTTTAACATCCCCTAAACCCCCTTCTCGGGATTGTTTTGAAAAATTTATAATGCAAATCTTTATTATTTATTTATTCATTCAATCAGTTTCAGTATGGTATTTTAGCAGTCTAATAATCTACTTAAACCACTTCAGAATAAGACAGAAAATATAGACATATAATAAATAATAATAATAAATATCCTGGGACATTCCTCACACACGGTCATCTGATCCCAAACTAAGCAGAGCTTGTACTATGGAAACCAGATAACTGATATAATACATATACTACTTTTTGTTTGTAAATCTGGGGGCACGGAAGTGCCCCCCGCCAAGACAGCCAAGCGAAGCAAAAGGGCACTACCTACCTTTTCTCGAAGCGCTTCGTCGTTTTTTTGAACCCTCATATCTTGGGTTTGGATTATACCAGATAAACAAAATTCTCAGGACATGATGTCAATAGTAAACTTATTAAACATATTTAGTTTCAATAACATAGCTTTTATACTTTAGATTTTATTGATATCTAAAAAACCCCGATTTCGTCACTGACTCACTGATGATCATCAAAACTCATAGGGTACTTCCTGAAGTCCTAGAAAGCTGAAATTTGGTATGTAAGCTTGTATTAGTACACAAACAACAAAAAAATTATAAAACTTGGAAATTTCAAACAAAAAAAAAAACATAAGCAACTTACAAAAAGAAGTGAAATCCCATCAAAAACATTTATATGTAAAATGTTGCCGCCAAGACATATGGCTCGTATTGTCAAAAAGTCATCAGATCTCATGTAGAGCCAAGCTTATAACTCTACATGCACTACACGCCAAATATTTTGACTACGGTGTGTAGAGTTTGTGAAGTTAGGGCTTGTAGAGTAAGTGCATGTAGAGTTATAAGCTTGGCTCTACATGAGATCTGATGACTTTTTGACAATACGAGCCATATGTCTTGGCGGCAACATTTTACATATAAATGTTTTTGATGGGATACATACTTAATATACATAATTACACCCAGACTCAGGACATACAGACATGTTCATGCACACAAATGCATGTCCTGTGTGGGAATCGAACCCACGACCTGCGGCGCGTAAGGTGAACCTTAACCAACTGCGCCAACTGGCCCGTCAACAAATATATAGTTGTATATACAAATATATAGTTGATAAAACTGGTGGAGAAGTAGGCATGTGGCGTATTAATAAAGCCATCTATATTTACTAACCAGCTCACAGAACAAGGCAATTCTATCGTGTATACTTTTAGCTTAATGTCATACTTTGTTGATCCAAACGAGATTAAATGGCAAATTGTGCGCAATTTTCGTTCCAGTTTCCATTAAGAATTATACAATCTTGTGGATTTAGGGTCGGGGTACATACTCGTTAGAAATATTATGCACTTGAATACCGTAGGAAAAATAAAAATTTCTAGGTTATAATTTGACTCAAAAGGTAAGTGATTCATAAAGGAATATCCGGAAAAGGTGTAAGGAGAAAATCAAAATGAGAATACTCGCACTTTTTACAAGCTTTTATTTAGTTTCACCTGTCCGGTGTCTGTAATCGAATTTTGCATGTTTTTGACCCACTTCCCAGTGTCAGATTGAGCTGTTTGTCTACGTTAGTATATTGGATGATAATGCAACTATAGACAACAAAATGTACAGTCACCATAAAAAGCTAGCAATAAAATGATTTATTTTATGATCACTATGATTTATTATTACAAGCTTATTTCCATTACAGACAAAGGGATGTCCCGTTGTCTGTAATGGAATTTTTCATGTTAAATTTGACCCACTTTCCGGTTTCCGATTGAGCTGAAATTTTGCACGAGTGTGCAAATCGCATGACAATGCAATATTATGATGACGTAGAGCTGATCTGATGATGGAGCTGGAAGGTGGCCATAGGAACTCCGTAATAAAACAACATAACCCCATCGAGTTTGGGCTCGTTTGATTTGTCTTGATGAGTACTTTGTCGCAAGTATAGTCACAAAAAGTACAGTCACTCAAAAAAAGCTTGTATTCAAAATTAAATTTTTAACAAAGAACTTGTTTTAAGTTTAATTCATAAGAACCGCTATAGATCAGTGAACTCCTGCCCTTATGTCACCAATCGAAATAATTCAAGCGACTGTAGATAACTGTGCCAAGTAAAGCTTAGTTTACATAAGCACACTTTACTATCAATATATCGAGAGATTATTCTCCTCGATAAATTTAATGTTGCTACCATAAAATAAACGACTGAAAGCAGCTGTCTAGAAACACCTTTATTTGTATCACAAGAGTATAAGACCCAAAATTGATCATCAGAATATTATGACGTTTGCAATATTATGTTTGTAGTTTTGACAGATGTCAACGAGCTGTCAAATAAATATATAAATTTATGGGTTGCGAGGTGGTTGATCGGCTTACAGTGAAGATTAGTAATATCGTTATTTATTGATGAAAACATAGGTTATTTATGAGTTTATCCATTCAATGTGACCTGCCCCGTGGTATGCTAAAAATCTATCGTTTTAACTTTAATCTTTACTGACTTGCAATACGGTCTATACTGTTGAAAATCTGGACGGTTTATTTCATATTAGCATTAGTTTGCTAACAAAACTGCTTTAGTTTAAATATAGAAATATCTGCATCTTATGGTTTATAGGTTGGTTTGACATAAGCTGTAAGTAATTGTTATTACAATTAAGTGAATTATTTAAGCTAACGGTATTAAGCTCGAATTATAAAAAAAAATGGTATCAATCTATTTCAGTATAGGTATCATTATTTTAATAGTTAAATTTACAAATGGAATAAAATTACAAAGAATAATTACATAGGAAAAAAAATAGTGCTCTTTAATTTAAAATCTGTATACCTAAATAAACATACATACTATTTTTCTTGTCACTCATTGGCATTGGGGTCTGCAGAAATAATAGATTTCCACTTCCTACGCATCTGACATTGCTGCTGGCTTCATCTATATTCGCATACATCTTATCACAAAACCTTATGTTATGAGAATATTATATAACTAACATGTCTAATTTCCTCTAATTAATTTAGTTAGCATTGCTACAGAATACACAGAAACATATCGACCATAAGTCGATCACGGTCAACGGTGTACGCTCGGGTTAATAGGTCATAATTCGCGGTACGCGATTGTTATGTCTAGACGACAGTCGACACCCAGCCTTATCGCGAAAGGACTTACAGTTTTTTATTACTTGGTAACACCAGCGTCATCATGTTATAATTTGGTAATGTTTGTTTTAATTTATAATGGCTCATCCTTCGGCTCTCTCATGTATCTTTTTTCTGATGGCAGAATTTCATTCCCTGAATTAGTCCAATCAGAAAACTAAGTCAAGATTTTTCTTTATTATATCATCTATAAAAATAATAGGTCCCATAGATCTGATGTCTATTCTCAAAATTTTGCTGTTTTTCCATCTAGCTTTGAAATCTGACTCAGGTTTCCTCCACGGTGTTAAGTTCCAACAACACACGGCAGGGTGTTAATCACTGAGCACAGACATGACACGAATCCCAAACATGATATTGTATCTAATTCATTTGTTACACAATCAATAATTCAACTACTACAGTTGACAGTGGCTGCGCAAAACATTGACTAAGTGGTACTTAAACTATGTTTAAATCTAGTTATCAAAGATTTTGATCTCATTGTATCTATAGTAACTATTTTTGTAAAAGCTGTACCAATCAACGAGTTGAATGAAAATCAAATAATTTAAAACCATATAAAGACGAGATCTGAAAAAAATTATAAATGTGTGAGAGATGAAATAGTCATTTCATGAGATTAGAAGCAAAAGTCTAAAAAATTTAATCGAAAGATATTCTAAGGCAATGATAGCTCAGCGATAGAACATTTAATGCTGTGTCGATATCGTAGTTTCGAATTCTACTATAGAAATTGATCTTTCGGTGTAGAAAGACCATGAGGAATTGAACTTTAAGTGTAGGAAGGACCATAGAACGTAGATGAGATACTTTGTAGAACCTCCTGATAAGCTACCACCCTTAAGTTGAAAATCTGTCACCAAGCACTTACCACTTACCATGATTGGCCAAAATATAACTTACCATGAAGAGATTGTGGTCAAATAAAAGCCTACATATTATAACTCGACTTCAAAGTAACGGGTAAGTCCAACAAATTAGTAAAAACATATAAGTTAGATTCCCCACGCTATTAACATTCTGTAGATGCAAGAGATAACCTTGGACCAAGAATTCAGAAGCAACTACAAACTTTTATTGAAGTGAAAGATTAAAATTTGACTTTAAAAGTAGATGCGAGTGGGTGACATGTGACGGCCCAAATTCTACACCATGAGAAGGTTACTTCAATGCAAATGATGTGTTATGGGATTCAAATTCAAAAATTTTGTAGAATAACGTGTTTTGAGCATTATATCTGATATCTTTAACGGGACATTTCATGTAGAAAATATTAACTGTTGCCGACATTGATCCTATTTAAAGAACGATTTACGGTGTGTGGAATTATTTCTAATATCAATAAGAATGATTTTTTGTTCGGTTTGGTTCATATTATTATGACACAAGTCACTTTTAAGCTAAGCTATATAAAGTTACCTAAATTACCAAGTAAACATGTTTATCCGTGTAACATCTTTCATCTAATACAAGGAAAATAATGTCTTTTAACTTAATACATTTTTCAGTTACAGCATTAGCTACTTAATAACTACCTATATTAAGATTCAATAGAGCTTTCAGCTTCACTATCAAAGGATATTCCATACAGTTAAGAGATTACATCTATAAATCTATGACAGCTATTCTAACCCTAATACCGGATATGTTCTTAATATCAACGCGAACACACTATGTAAATAAATATAGGATATTAGTGCACTGAGCATATTTAGGAGCATTGAAACAACAATGTTGAGCCTATAATATTAAATGCTCATAATACACTTTGTTTATAGGTTTACTTGTCTTTGGTATCATGGTTTACACAACATTTACTAGCGGTAAGTCTTCATGAATGGCTTGAAGATGGGACTATGATGTTGTGGGTGGATGTTGGATTATTACAGATAAAAGACTTCTATCTTATGTTATATTCTAAAATACGTCCTACACACGTATTCCTTTTTACCCTATTTTTGTAGATTTGTACAGATAAGTTGACAAATCACCGCTGTGTAAGAGTTATTTGATAATTTGAAAACAATCCCTTAGTCGAATGAGCTTTATGGTGTTACCAACGACTCTCCAACTTATTTCTAAACTATTTAAAACAGAATATAAAGAATAAAAATTAACATACTGATGCACCTAATTTACACATATCCAACCACATCACGCATACTTAATACAACACACACTCACATAACCTCGCACAAACTAATAGATCTAACGATCTTGGCATACCTATACTGTAACATTAAACATAGAACGGCATAATATAATATAAATAAGGAATATTTTTTAACTATAAATTTTAAATATAAATGTTACAATCTCATAACAATATATAAATTCGATAATAATAAAAATGTATAAAATCGTAAAATATAAGTAGAAATATTATTATAATTCATAAATATAAAAAATATTGCATAAATAATAATGTCATAATAAGTAATTATATAATTCATATCCATATTTATATGCAATCTCTTGTTACAATTCATGGAAGAGCAATGATACCTATAATACAGGTTCTACCTAGTTTAGGTATCACTGCCCACTAGATACAAATGTAGTTTCCCTTCGTTCTGCCTACTTAGTTGTACATTTTCTGTAAAACATTTGTATCATATTATTGCACTACTTTTTTTGAAATAAATTATTATTATTATTATTGTATCTTTCCTTTTGGAATTTCACGGTCCGAGGACCGGTCCTTTTGGAAGGCGTGCATGGGGATACAGATCCAACACGTAGAGGCCCCTTTAAGATACTTTAATGTGTTGGGATATATACACTAAGCGGATTCTATCTCTGCCCGTACTATTGAAGAGATACGGCCAAAGACAGCATCCGCGAAGTGCAAGGACTATTGCAAAGAAGAAGGAAACTATATTGGGTCTATGGAAGGGAGCTTGCTGGACTGGTTGCTGGGCTATTGATTGAGACAACGGGACGCCTGCCAAATCAAACGTCTCAATCTTGATAATCCTGGCAGACGGTGACTCGCCGCTAACTAAATGGGCCCCCCAAAAACAATCACCGAAACAAAGGTGACAAAGGGAGCAACATTGGTGTCAGCAGCTAAGGGTGTTGAGAGGTGTGCAGTGCACCGGTTTCACCATCGCGAGTAATCTCGGAGCGGGTTTCCCCGCTATTACGCAGATTGAGCACTTCCACCTTTTCGAGCATATAGCTCTCGCGCTCCACTCAGGCCGGCCAGTGAAGGCGAGCCAGAGGCGGGGGCATAGGTACCGCCCCCGGGAGATCTCGGGTCCGTGGTGTCGCTACTCATATTATTATTATTATATATACCTGGGAAATTTTACACACAAAGTCCCCAATTAAGCAGCGTTTGTACTAAGGAAACCAGTTAATTGATATATACTACACTCATATACTACAATCATATACTCGTATTTACGCCCCGACTCAAAACAAAACAATAAAAACTAAAGTCTTGAATTAAACCTTTTTAAATTTTACGAAATGAACAGGTGTTATTTCCTATTGATCACGACTTTTCACGTTATCATTTCAATAAAAAAAGCTATCATCAGTTTTACTTTCGATTTAAGAAGTCAAACATGATCATTATAATCTTTATAAACTCACTCTCAAATAACTTGTAGCATGTAACGTGAGAATCGAAGCGATACTGACCATTCAGAATCAAATGGAGATAATAAACAAGACAGAACGGTAAGGGTGTCAGTAACACTACCGAAACATTTCCCATCTGGTCCCTGTTGCCTTTCCCTTTCTATTGCCATATGGTTGCCTAATCCCAGCTTTTAATTACTACTTGTTAAACTCACTAACTAATTGTTTCTCACTCGCCACCTCTTCTCCTCTTACCCCACTGTAAATATTATGAAACTCTCCTATTGACATGTCAGCATTTACATCTTCATCGAAAACCTTTATTTCAGCGTTATAAAGTTCACAATCCGTTGCATCAAATATGAAGTCTGTATTATGAAATTTATTACCTAATGTTGACTCTGTTAAGACTCTTAATCAATACGAACTCGCTACAGTCATGTCTGGATGTATTACTGTTTGTATTTTTGATGAGTTTGTGTTTACAATGTTTATGTTCGACCGTGTGTGGTTTACGTAAGTTTGAAAAGCTATCGTATAAAAATTAGCACTTACGAATGATGTTATGGCGTGAAATTCGGTCTATAAAAGTGATAAGAAGAAGATAACGAATTTTCACATGGATTTTACTTATTTACTGCTATTAATGCTACTGTTCATGAAGATATATAGCAGTAATATGTCTCTTGAACTGTTGATACTGAAATTAGCAACTTGGCAAATTGTTATGTAATGGACAGATATGACAATTACCTTTGTGTGTGTTCACGCCAAAATCCGTCTGGCGGAAGTAAAAAGAGATACAGAAACATTTCATCGAAGCTGCATAATATTTCGTATGAATTGAGTTACGCTCACATAAATCAACCAGATGCAAATGTTAAACAAAATAAATCATATTTTTCTCATTAACTTTACATCACTCCATTCCATGAATGAACCGTAACCTAGTGATGTTATTGTGAAACCATAACTCAGAGTAGGAAGCGCGTGTTATAAACATGTAAATAAACAAAATATGTGAGCAGAAAAATCAGGTCGAATAAATACGAATACTGCTAGTAAAATTACTCTTCTGGTGTATCAACTATTATTATCTCATCTTCCCTCTTTTACTTCACTCACATGTCGAATTTCACCTCCAGTGGTCGGATTGACGTGTACATTAGTATATTCGATGACAATGCAAGTACAGTCAACAAAAAGTAGTCACAAAAAAAACTTATTTATTCATTTATAAGCTTGTATTAAAAATGAAATTTTTAACAAAAATAAATTATTTCATTTTTGTTTTTTTTTTTTAGGCGAAGTGTTCTCGACGACATTATCATTTTAAATTGTGATGCATAATGTGTATTCTGATTAAGTGGTAGATTCTAGCCATAAGTTAACTATATTGACTTTGTATGTACTTCGATCTGGTACTGAAACCACATTCAGTGAGTGTCTTAACATAACAGCCATTGCATTATTTGGCCATAAAAAGTAAAACCCTGATATAAGCGTAAGTATACACTTATCTTCATTGTCAAAAACATTAACTCCAGCAAATGGCTCCGCAGTTGGACATAGCCCATGTCTTAAGTATGCCACCTGATCTTTCGTCTTCCGCATTAACAAATAGTAAATTTTCTTTCAAGAGTTCATTAAACTTGGCGAAATTAGTTTACATCAAGCCATCATGAATGAAATCCCCTTTGATCCTACCCCTTCGGACATGACGCAAATATACAGTTAATAAAGTAGTGGGCTTAGATTTACGTTACGATGGGAGATATTATAAACATCGTATAAAAAAGTGAGTCGGGATTTGAGAGTGCATAATAGACCGCAGTTTCGTGTAAAGGAACGTGCAAGATAGCAACTATTATACAAGCTTTTATTTAACTTGCAATGCTTGTTCGGGTGGATTCTTGCAAGTCGAATTTCACCCACTTTTAGTGGTTGTATTGACTTTATGTTTGGTATACATCTGGGGGCACGGAAGTGCCCCCCGCCAAGACAGCCAAGCGAAGCGAAAGGGCACTACCTACCTTTTCTCGAAGCGCTTCGTCGTTTTTTTGAACCCTTATAACTTGGGTTTGAATTATACCAGATAAACAAAATTCTCAGGACATGATGTCAATAGTGAACTTATTAAACATATTAAGTTTCAATAACATAGCTCTTATATTTTAGATTTTATTGATATCTAAAAAACCCCGATTTCGTCACTGACTCACTGATGATCATCAAAACTCATAGGGTACTTCCTGAAGTCCTAGAAAGCTGAAATTTGGTATGTAAGTTTGTATTAGTACACAAACAACAAAAAAATTATAAAACTTGGAAATTTCAAAAAAAAAAATCACAAGCTACTTACAAAAACAAGTGAAATCCCACCAAAAACATTTTTATGTAAAATGTTGCCGCCAAGACATATGGCTCGTACTGTTAAAAAGTTATCAGATTTCATGTAGAGCCAAGCTTATAACTCTACATGCACTTACTCTATAAGCCCTAACTTCACAAACTCTACACACCGTAGTCAAAATATGTGGCTTGGCCGTTTCACTACTACAAGAACTATTGAATAACAAAAAAGTAATGAACAATGAATACATTTTTCACCTTACTCCCATATGACGGTAGCAAAACGGCCAAGCCACATATTTTGACTACGATGTGTAGAGTTTGTGAAGTTAGGGCTTGTAGAGTAAGTGCATGTAGAGTTATAAGCTTGGCTCTACCTGAAATCTGATAACTTTTTAACAGTACGAGCCATATGTCTTGGCGGCAACATTTTACATAAAAATGTTTTTGGTGGGATTAGTATATTGGAAGACAATGCCAGTACAGTCAACAAAAAGTAAAGTCACAAAAAAAACTTATTTACTTCATTTATAAAACAAATTCAGAAAGATATTCAGGCATGAGCTTGAGCTTTCGGTGAAGGAAAACATCGTGAGGAAACCATAGCACGGTGGTAGGGTACTTTGTAGTACCCGTCTGGCTGGCTACCACCCTCAAGTTGAAAATCTGTCGCCAAGCACCTTTCGGTGTGTTTCGACAGCTGCACTTGAGAGCCAGCTCCTTCTAGGCTTTGTGTGCTTACCACCTTCGGCCGCATCATCACTTACCAAGGTGAGATTGCGGTCAAACACAGGCTTATAAACAGTAAAAAAAAAAAAAAAAAAAAAAAAAGATATCAGAAAATTCATAGAAACTGCACAGCAGTTTATTGACAGATACAGTATTTATAGTAACTTGTGTTTTCACGCTAGTAAAAATCTTATAACTAGGACTAAGTTGTAGTTTACTCTACAAGAAAGAGAATTTTAAAGTCAAAGTTAGATCAATGTATTCACTTTAGGCCTAAGAAGGGCACTAATAAAGGTCTAAGCTACTGAAGTAAAACCATTTATGGAATTTAGTCTACAGCAGCTTTCATACAAAACTATTACTTCGAGATACATCATAAATACCAGTCACAAATAACCACCCCAATAATTCAAATCAGCTTTTAAATAGCCCTTCTTTTTGGAATTAAGGCCAAAGTCCAAATATAAAATGAATTATATCTCTTGAATTTGGAATGCAAAGTCCAATGACTTACAAATCAAAAATACAAATAGAATTCTCGGATGTCCGCCCATCATACATATAGCATAATAAGATGTTATAAGTCGCGAATAGCTCAGAATACATCCAATATGCATTCACTCAGGCATTCTATTTCCTTTTGCAAATAGTGGATTTAGCCTTAGTGGTTGTGATGCGGGTGGTCACGAATGCTGGGAAATATACAATAGATTCTAAGAGCCAGTTTCTTCGAGACATTGTGTTCCTGCCACCTTCAACCAAATCATCCTTTGACATGGTTAGATTGTGATAAAAACACAGTAAAATAAAACCAACCTTTTGCAAATCTGTGTTAGTTACAAACATCGTTCTATTATTCCTGTAATATTTACTAACTAATAACTATTTCAGATTTCGTGCATTGCTTCGTTAGTTTCAGATGGTCCAATTAATACAGGGGAATTGCAAATGTATTGCTGACTAGACCTTATAAGGCAATTGGATAAATGCTCAATGACAAATTCTCAACCTGAGAATGAATGCCAGTCAGACAGATTCTACAAATTAACCTTATACCATGCTATAGTTTCCCTGTTCTCCTAAAAGTTGTATCCTAGAATACAACCTAGTGTACTTAACGTACACCGAAAGCTCAAGCCCATTGTAGGTTTAAAACCAGTGAGATCTCTCATCCTTTTCTGCTCATGTTCACCATAACTCTCTCCAAGATATCTTCGATTCAAAATACAGAAGACGCGAATGTTAAGTGAATCATTTAACGCTGTAATTTTGACCATGAGAAGGTATAACGCCTAGCTAAAATATCGATATATTACTAACTGTGGGTTTAAAAAGAAAATACTAGAAACTCGTCCCTGTGAGGTTCCGCATCCAAGTCGTTTTAGAAGCCTACAATCACTATAACGACTCATAAACTCAGTTTACAGTTACCGCTGGTGACTTAATGGCCATCTTTAAATTTACGGCTCGAAATTAGATCGTAAAATGCATTTAAATACTCATTACGTGCTGCGTTTCACACCTGAGAATTACTCCAAATTTAGAGTTCACTTATAGTAGTTAACTAGTTCCCCTTGGTTTTCACGAGTACCCGAGATAAAAAGTAATAAACTACATTCGCATCTATATTAATAACTAGCTGTCTCCCACGGTTTTACTCGCGTTCCCGGGATTACGCGGCATAAAAGGCAATTGCCAAAATACATCAGAAGCTAAACACTCGACTTTACACTCGATTTGCAGCAGTTTTGGATCAGATTTAGCAGAAAGAATTATGTCCCTTGTCTGGCGGCCATTACTGTTAGGTTTTAAACTATAATTTTCTAAGAACTGATTCTTACACACTGAAAAAAAATGGACTAATAATAAAAAAAATTGACGACCAATAACCTAAATAGAGTGTGTTTAGGTTATTGGTCGTCAAATGTTGTGTTACTGTTAAATAAAATTTTGTTGTCACTTTAGTCCATTTTTTTCAGTGCATCTTCATGGCGGTTGAGTTTATTGTTCTCGGACCTGTAGTGTACTGTTGACATTACGGTAGTAAAATACAACCACATTATGAGTACAGAAAAGCACATTACAGTACAGTATCATGACAATGTATTTAAAATGGTACAAAGTAGAGTTTAAAGTACCAACATCTACAAAAAGAATACTAGTTACCGCTTCGCAGCTTTATCGGCGTTTTTGAAAGAGCTATTGTATTTTTTTGGTCCTTTATTTTACTCTTGGATATTAATGATCTATCTATGTAACGTAGTCGGTAATCAAGCGCACGGCTCGCCTGACGGTAAGCGGTTACCGTAGCCATATGGAAGCTTCAGCCATAAAAAGGTCATCGCTCACGCGTTATCGACCCTTTCCCTCTCCCCAATGAGCTCTGGTGACCTTACTCACGCGCAGGAACACAACATAAAGTTATTTGGTTGCGGTATTCTGTATAGTGGAGGTACCTCCCCAGTCGAGATGCTCTTTGAGCGAATAAACGCTTTACCTCTCTAAGTTATTTATTTTCCTAGTTTCTTGTCTAAATAAATATACTTTACAACCAAAACCGTATTTTTAGAATTTAATAGAGCTTCCGATGATGAAAGTCATCTTGAGGTAACAAAAACATTGTGATGTATTCTAGCCGTACTTGAGAGACAAGTTACCTTCTCCGGCTTGTGTGCTGATCACCTTCGGCCACTTCATCACTGACCACGGTGAGATTGTACTATACACGTCCATCTATTGTCAACAAAACAATGTTCAATATCAAATGTACAATATAATGGTGCTGATTCTGTTGTTCACAACTAAACTAATTTAGTCTCACTATATCTCTTTCTAACAAATAACATAAGAAAAGGATGTAAGAAAGAATCATGGCGAGTTCCATACATTGATTTGTAATTAAACATTTTAGAGGGTTTTGAATCACTTCCAATGTTAGATTACATTACCAGCAACATGTTAATATACATGAAATATTTTATAAACCCTGCAAAACATAACAACAACATAACAGTTTTGGTCGCGAATACTGGCGATTCGCCGGCATGCCATAGAAATTCGCATTTTATAACCCCGGGGTTCTAAAAATATTTTAAATGGCTCAAGTTGTTCCTTAGGCACCAAAGATCAAATGTAACGTCATTCCAACGTCTCTAAAAATCTTAATTTTTGTGTACAAATCTTGCCATGATCCTCCTGACTTTGGCCAATTCCTTGTTTTAACATAAATTTAGTCGCCATCAAAATTGGCGTTGCTTTAAATATGTTTTATCCTTTTTCAATAAAGTTTGTAAGAAAGAGATGTGATGTGATTTAAATTAGTTTAGTGCGATTTACAACAGCATCGGCACCATTGTGACCTACCAGTCCTACAACCGCAGAACAGTTTTCATTCACAAAAACCTACTAAAATAAAGCAAGAATCAAAGATCAACGGCTATCTTTACACAGTAGGTACACAACGATCAACCGTTTCCCAATATCAACAAAAACTGCCCAAATAGGCACACGATTTACTATAACCAAAATAGACATGAGTTTAAAATACAGCTTGTTGTAAATACGTGTCCGTTGCACGCTGTGATTGAAATATGGATGGATCCGGCAAGTCTGTTTGGTATTTTATCAAAGATTAGTCTTGTGTAGACGTTACATTATTAATTGTTAGTCATAACAATGATAACGATAAATGGCAATTATTGTGGTTACAAAAATAAAATATAAGTTTAATAATTGTTTTGATTGACCACTAACTAGCCCACCTCCAATCTGCAGTGGGCAGCGTAGTAGAGTATCTGCCTATTCTCCTTTACCCTCATAAGTAAAATGAGGCCTGTGCTCAGCAGTGTGACATTATGGGCTGATGATGATGATGAATTTGTTTTCAAATATGATTAAATAAAACAGTTCTCTTTTCTCCTGCGCATACGGACATTACATTTGTTCTTTTGGAAGTTGTTTGTGGATTTTCAGCATACGCGTGCTATATTCTGTCAATGACGACATTTCAAGAATGAATCTTAATTTGACGATGTGTTTGAGTATTCGGCTAAGCCGACTAGTAGGCAAAACGTTAGCTAAAATCAGGTGTCTCCTCTATATTGTTGCTTGTTCTCTGAGAAAAGATTGACTCCGATTGAACAGTGAGAAGTTTATGTTTACACGACTACCGGGTTTTTACCGAATTCGGGCAATAGACGGTTTGAACTAGCCAGGTACAATTACCACGTCTAATTATGTTTGTGCGTATGTTTAACTTCAGAGACAATGCGTTTTTATAACGGATTATTGAACTTTGTAAATATTATGGCTTATTTCCAAGCAATCCAAAAATATCTGCTTTTTTACCACCATCAATAAGAAGGTATAAAGCTTAGAAAGGAATCTATCTATCTTTTAATTACACAGCTGCCGCTATCGACGGGGAGTCCATCCACACATATTGAAACCAGAATTGTTTCGAACTGTGCGGGCTCAATGGAGTTTTCTTCCGCGGACGCTCGGACTGTGGAATGAGCTCCCCGCCGTGGTGCACCCAATGGAGTACAGCATAGGGTTTTTCAAAAAAGGTGTGAAGAGATTTCTTCAGGGTCGGCAACGCGTGAGTGATACCCCTGGTGTTGCAAGCATCCATAGGCTACGGTAACTGCTTACCATCAGGCGGGCCGTATGCTTGTTTGCCACAAAAACGACTGGTAGTCCAAAGATTAGCGCGTTTAAACAAACAATCCAGCCAGCCAAGCCAGATACCAGCTTGGGCCTCTAGACTCGGTTCAGCGACGTGCCGCTAGAATAGTGGACGATCCCGAGCTCACAAGCGGCTTAGAGCCGCTCAGTCTGAGGAGAGACTTTGCCTCCTTATGTGTGTTCTACCGCTTGTACAACAGTGTTCTGAAGAATTGTTTAAGATGATGCCCACGGCTACCTTCCACCATCGCAACTCTCGCCATCGACAGGGAGTCCATCCTCACACATTGAAACCAGAATTGTTTCGAAAGGGTGTGAAGAGATTTCTGCAGGGTCGGCAACGCGCGAGTAACTCCCCTGGTGTTGCAAGCGTCCATAGGCTACGGTAACCGCTTACCATCAGGCGGGCCGTATGCTTGTTTGCTACCTAAGTAGTATAAAAAAAAACAATCAAACTAAAAACTCTTCAGTTTTATTATATTATATTTATTGTATTAGTATAGATAGATTTAATAAACATTAAGTTGGCAGCCCTACTTTCACACCACTCCAGTTTTATAGCGTCTCCCGCGCTCCAGCTCCAGTGCCGTTATCAAATAAGATACATCACGTGTGACACCAACTTAACGTTCAGTGAAAGTGAATTGATGAGTTTCCTCGTTCCTAATGGTTTCCTTAGTATTGTTGTGATGTTATTGCTCAACAAATTATTGTTTTAATGTGTACACTAGCTTGATAGCTATTATGGCTTCGGATTGATTTACGATTCGGATTCAAACATAATTCATTCAGTTTATAGATTGAATTTCGATTATTTCCAGACGACATTTGATCTTAGGGTTCCGATACCAATAGGTAATAAATTACAGTTTAAAAAAACTAAAAAAACACGCTTTAAAAAGCCCTGCACTAAAAAGTGTTAAATACATAAATAATTATAATTATAAAATTGAACCTGAGTATATTCTCTGTCTATCCCGTAAGGGCCTAAATGTAAGCAATTTTTGTAATTAAGTTCAATATTTGAATGAAAAGCGTGTGGCGCTGATGATGTTGGTGGAGTCAAAGGGTAGGCACTGAAGCTATATACTTATTATAAATGTGAAAGAAAGTGAGATTGGGTGAAAATATGGTATAAGTAACAGAATAAAATGGTATGAATAATTTATGTTGACTAAAAAATAAATAATAAATTACAGTTTAAAAAAACTAAAAAAACACGCTTTAAAAAGCCCTGCACTAAAAAGTGTTAAATACATAAATAATTATAATTATAAAATTGAACCTGAGTATATTCTCTGTCTATCCCGTACTCTCCTACTCCATCATCAGACCCTGAAAACCATACATGATCAAAGTTCATGTCATGACAATTCCAACAAGCCCAAACACGGCTAGGAAACGTTGCTCCGTTATGGAGTTCCAGTGCCTACCTTCCGGATCCATCATCAGATCAGCTCGATGGTACCAAATTATTGTATTGTCATCGGTACTTGATAAGTGTGCAAAGTTTCAGTTTAATCTGACGTCTGGAAGTCGATGAAAATTACGTTCGAAGATTCCTTTACATACATTCATACATACATACATACATACAACATACAGGTGCAACAAAAGCGTGTTAAAAAGCGGCCAAGTGCGAGTCGGACTCGCCCATGAAGGGTTCCGTAGCAGCAAGTAACATACTATTTTTTTTTATATTTGAGTTCATTGAATGAAAGGTTAATTGCGGTTTACGATTTATGACATGTTACCGATTACCATATTATCGTATAATTCGACTGAATTAAACATATGTTTCAACTGAATACTTTCAATTTGATACCTAATGCCAATAGAAAGACTTGGTTAACCAAAATCCACTGTAATCACTAAAACAAGGAAGACTTTTCCATCAAGCCCCCTGATACAGTTTATATTCAAAGTATAGTTAATTAAACATTGTGAATTGCATTCAGTTCATCTTGATCACAAAAAATATTATGCCATCAAACATTTTATTTTCCTCTGTTCTTTATTGAGAACTAGCTGTCCCCCGCGGTTTCACTTGCGTTCCCGGGATAAAAAGCCTATGTCCTTCCCCATACCATAGGCTATCTGCATGCCAAATTCCATGATGATCCGTTAACTAGTTGAGACGTGAAGGCGTAACAAACAAACAAACTCACTTTCGCATTTATAATATTAAGTTAGGATAACAAAAGGACCAAGAAATCAATTAGTTTGTGTTAATCTAGTACAATCAAATTATAATATTCAAAGGCTTATTATAATCGAAAGCAACAATCGATTGTGCTACAGCTGTCAACGTTCATAATAATTAAGAATCGACTCGCCCGTCACTCGGACCCACCGTATTTGGTTGAAACTCACATTTCGATATAAATCGGTAGGCGCGAACACGGCCAATTACCGTCAAGCACTGTCCATTGACAGCGACATCGTAGCGTATTGACACTGCATCTAACTCTACGATTCCTTGTAGCACTAACTTTAGATTATCACCTTGAACAATGTGTGTGTGAAATACAAAATCATTGTTAACAACTCATATAGATTCACACTGCTCATTTTTACCATAGGGATTAAAATTTCAATCATTTGGCCCCTTTTGCAAAGAAAATAAAAATATTTATACACTTCTCATTTAAAAAAAAAGTAGAGTAAAGATTTTTTTTAACTATTTTAAATCGACAGTATTATATGCCGCTGTAACAGACGGACATATACAGAAAGTGCTTAACCTTTGAGCCACTATAATGGAATTTTATTCCTAACAAGGGGCCTTAATTTTTTTTTTAGAATAAATATCTTTTAACAGGGGGCCTACCACAAACTTGACTTTTGTCTTTCTTTGACATCCGACGTCAAAACGGGACAAAAGACAAATAAGGTTATTTTAACCCTGTTTTAAGAGCTTTTGGTGCGCCCTCTGGACCTATTAAACGGTTGTATCAAATACTACTAGACTAGTGACTACTAGATGTAAAACTATAGATCGACAATTAAAATACAGCAACAATTAACCTTACAAATATATCAAACATTGAATCAGATAACCATAATATTTATAGCATGTCAGAGTGTTTAACATTTTGTACGAATAATGATAATGATGGAAATAAGCATTAAATTGTTTATATTTTGATTAAAAGTGAATCTTGATTTAAGTGGTCTCGCGCGGTTTCACCTGCATTCCCGAGGAATCTTATGTTTGCCTGGGATACATACAAAGAATGATATGTGCTATTCCAGGTTATATTACCCGCGTAAGATCACGATTGGTTGAGGCGTCAGGAGGAAACAAACTGACTTTCGCATTTTTATTATATTCATCAATCCTCTAACTTCTAGTGCCGCGAAGGAAGGCTTGTGTTCCATAATATGTGCCACGTTGTTTACAATACTACTAATTAATTAATTCTAACCTTATTAATACCTTTCTTAATCACTCCTATAGACTATATTCTGAATATATTTAGTATCATACATTGTACAGAAATTAAATTCATCTATTTATCAACCATGTAGTTTAATGAAATGAAATTATATGCTATTATTATTAATGATGAACCTAATGAAACCACAATTACACGTAAAACAAATCCCACACTAAGGAATTCCAATTAACACCTAACAAAGCTAAGCGCGAGATATCACTGCAATATTGATACAACAGAATCCCACAGCAAGTATTCAAATATTGAATTAATATCGATAACTAATAATCGAGTTTGTAATAATAATTATTCGAACGGCTGTACTTAGCTAAGTAATTGCTTGATATTTGTGCATTCGATTATTGTTGGTTCCTAGGACCACGTGGTGCGGTTGTACCTGTGTGTTTAGATTACGTAGATTCTAAATGTGATAAACTTTGCTCGTTTGTGCTGACCTGATTAAAACAAACGTGGTCATTGACACGTTTATGTACTTGTACAAGTCAATAAAGTAGTATTTACATACTCTAATAGTACCCACCCATACAATTAATAAGATCGGTTCTGTTACGCAAAAATTAATTGTGAGAAATTCAGAAGCAGTAGAAATAAGTTATATCTATTTCTAAATAAGGCAAAAGAAAGCTTAAAACGATATGTAGGTATCATCTGATAAAACAATTTGGAATCAATGGCAAGCTTTGATAGAGATCTATCAGTAACTACAGAAGGAAAGTATGATGATGATCACAATAAGTTACGATATGACAGGAGATGATAAGCCTATAAAAATACATAACCAAGAAAGGAATGATTCTGTTGGTGGGAAATCCGGTACTAAGATGAAACCTATATTATTATTAGATACTGCCAATGTAGTTACTGTGATCAGAATGATAAGTTACCAAATGACAGGAGATGATAAGCCTATAAAAATACATAATCAAGAAAGGAATGATTCTGTAGGTGGGAAATCCGGTACTAAGAGAACCTATATCATTATCAGATACCAATTTAGTTACTGTGTAATGACAGATTACAGAGAAACGACAAAAATACTAACTGCGATGAAAACTGACAAAATGTTGTCTCTTAACCACTCAATAAAACCTCTGGGGAAACATAAATCGAGCTTGTCAAATTATCAAATCCACTAACATCAAACATTTTAATCTGAAGACGTAAATTAAAAACACTGTTAAATAAATAATTACCTACTTAACGATTCTTTACAACGGACACTTAAAAAACCGTAACCTCTAATTACGACGGCCATGATTCAAAATGACATTCAAACTCTCGTTTGAAACATACTTCATTTCAGTGTTTACATCTGAATTGTTCACAATTATTTTCCCAGCCGCGTCGAATATTTCCCGAGTGCAGTTTATTTCAATTAGGCGACCAACAGCTCTTACAGAGCGCGGGCGCAAGATTTATGTATGTTATTATTTTACGAAGCGCCGGTCGTCTGCTACCAAAATATACTTTTATTCGAGATATTTTGCCTTCTTTAATATGCAACGGGATGTTTTGTCTGGTATTAAATACTTTAATTAACCGCTATAGCAGCAAGGCATATCTTAAGCCGGCATTTGGTCCAGAGAAGAGAAAGCACTCCGTAGAAGTTTCAGGGAGTTTAACCGTATATACGAGTCCGGTGGAGGCTATCAATATTATCATTTCTTTCATAGATTAGGGGCACATTTAATGATTTAACAGAACTTATAGAATGTATTTGCGTTTTTATAAAATTTCTTAAGGTATTCTATCTACGAAATAATGTCAATTGCCCTTTGGCGATCATCTATGTACCAACAAACCTTTATTACAAATAAGTCTTGCAACATTTGCAGCGTTTATGTCGATTGTGTCATTTATTACTTGTTTGGAATACTAATTTTGTATTACTTACTTGAATATGGAATAAGGTTGGGTCCTAGTACTAAGAGCATGTTGGCAAAATAAATTATTTCTATTAATGTAATTTGATTCAATCTAATCTCGTTTTAATATTTGTAATTAAAATAAAATAGTCATATATATTTAAACAGTGTTATGAATTGATGTTATATTTTTCAAAGAGTTCGATGTTTTCGTCAAAACTTATGTATTATATTTAGTCTCTCTCTCTCTCGCGATTTCTACATCTAACAGTATTGCTTTAGTATTTTGCCTTCTGCTATTCTCAGCTCCCTTAATCAGGTTGTCAATTTATCTAGCTGGAAGACCTACTTGACGTAATCAAATAAGAAGACTCTCTTTAGTTTCCGCATCGTAATATTAGGCTTATCTAATGCCATTTTAATTGTCTCAGCAAATTGTCTGTTTTTGTTCCGTCACAAAACGTTCTTAATTATCATCAAACATAATATTCTTCGAGTACAGACACTCAAACACATAAGAACACTTTACAGTTCATTAAAATCATCATCAATACAATAATGTTGTCAACTACAGAATTGCACCAACCCAGACAAAGGTCAACAAAAACGTAACATATTCTTAATAATGTGTCTGCCAAATCGAATTGTACGCGAAAAATAAGCCCGGCGCCGGTGACGACGGGATATTTCTGGATTACGGGATTTCACTCGTTTGACATCGCGGATCAAAGCATCTTAAAGTCTCTACCTTCTAGTATATTATTACCTATAAAATCTTTTTTACAGACTATTAGCGTCACAATACAGAGCATGGATTCAATTTGTTCTTAGCTCCTGTGATCATTAAATTGATACCTTGGAAGAATTCTATATTCTCAAATATTGTAAAAGTTCTCATCTTTTAAAATTAGTCTTAGGTTAGTCATACGACACGCGTCTTATTAGCTTAACAACGGGTTAATCGAGGTCTGAAAGTCTTATAGTCCAGTTTAGCTCAATTTTAAGCTATTTATGGATTGTGATCTGCAATGATTTATAATAATGACGGTAAAACCTACTTCTCTCCTTTGATCTGTAGAACAAATTTACAATAACATGATCAACCAACTTTAATTGCCTCTCATAAAGACCTGTCTGTAAGTGTCACGAGAATGAGGCGTGCTAACCTGAAAAAATAGCACAAAAAAAGTCGTAAACAAAATAGAATTACCACAAAAAAACTTATAGAATTAAATCTCATACTGCTGAATTTATTAGTCTGTAAAACAATATAAATAAGAGTCATAACAATATTTTTCGTACAAAATCTCTGTATCTTCCCAGAAATCTTACCATATTTTTTCTTCCAGTCCACAATATAATTGATGAGGCCAATAAAGACCGTGAAACAACCAGTGTATCATTCCAAAGTCCTCCAGACGCGAGACACAAAAAAGTGTAGACAGCAGAGGCGGTGAAATTGAAAAATTTTGATTTGAATATATTTCTCGACGACAATTCTATGACTTACTTTAATTCAGCGTATGCCAATTTTGTTTCTAATTTATTATCATTAACTGTAGACACTTATAGGTTTTAATGTAGATTAACTACATAATAGGCGTAATTTTAAAATTGCATTGTTTATACATACTAAAGAAGGAACAGCAACGCTAGTGACAAAGACCTTAATCCATTTATAATTAACAAAAACGATTCCCAAAAGGATTTGCAATAGGCTGCACAAGCCACGGGTATAATTACATCGAATTAGACGACATTCAGACTTTGTGACACAGACATGATAATGAGATCGTAAACTGTCGCGATACTAGTGGAGACCACCGCGGAACTGTGCCAACCTGACTCTACAAACAATACTACATTATTGTGTATGTTGCTATCCAGTTGTACGTTGAGGATTTCTTGGTTACCTACTAGTATTGCATATGCGAAAGATTATGTGTATGTTTAAATATATGTCAGTAACTAAATCAAGTTAATTCTAATTTCGATAAAATTTGGCATAGAGCGGTCGTATCATGGAATGAAATAGAAAATCTTTTTTATCACGGAGAAACATTAGTTCTTCGAGAATGAGGGCAAACCGCGAGACAGAAATTAAATATCATAAAATTATTTTCGGAATCATAAATTCTGTATTGAGTTTTTATCTTACAGTGTCAATACTGTCCGTATTGACACTGTAAGATAAAAACTTAAATTAGTTGTATTAGTAGTATAGGGCTTTAAATGATCTGGCAAAAAAGGCTTTCAAATTTCGTTGTATTTATAACAGTGTGACGACACTGAAAGAAAAGAGACGTCTAATGAACGCTACAAACTGGGCAAGAATTAATGATACTATGAAACAAGTCATAAATTATGCGAAATGTTCAAACCAAAATACATCGTGTACTATCAAAATTGAATCTGTCCAACAATTCGTTTCACCTTTTCTAACTTAAATGTTTGTTTGCCATTCAATATGATCATTATAGGAGTTATTTTTAGCTTATTTCTCAATCACTCATTGAAGATATCATGATGACTCTTGGTATTTTCCAGTCGTGCCAAATTAAAATATTAACAAAATTACATCGAAACATAAACATCTAGGGTAATATGAACCGTGAGATTAGTGTTAAAAGATAACGATTTGCATACATAATCATTCTAAATTGATGCACCATTAGCTAATGATAGTATAACTTAATGAATCAGTTAAGTGTACTATAAATTATTATATTTAAAAGCCCAACGTGTAGGTACAACTTTTATGGGAGGAGCTTGATTTGTGGTGAAGTAGCACGCTATCATTTATCTTCGCTTAATTTATTATGTGTGTTTATTTCATCCATTCATGCTGTTTCCTGTCCAGCGAGATCGTTTGTTTTTATTACTTTATCATTTTCACGCGTTATTTGTAAATCTTTAGAACGTTGTTGTTCAAACTAAAGCATCTTAATTTAAGACATATTGAGTTCTCTCCATCAGGATTTTTTTGGTATTCATAGGATTTTTATCTCTTTAAATATAGCATAATTGACGGATTCTTTATTGGAACAATATATAAACTTCGCATTGAAATAATAATCCTTTGAAAATTTTATTTAAAAACACCTGAGTGAAACCATGATTTACAATGGCTTAGCAATTTGAAAACATTGTTTTGCACTTTTAATTTTAACAAGTCAAGCGACAAGTCTGGGTATATGGCATCTCATTCTAACTATACCTAGCAAAAAGAGCGAGATATATGTTGTTATTCATGAATGAACGGTCTAATGAGAAATGTAAAGGGTAAAACACTGGCTCAAGTTACTTAACAGGTATGAAAATAATACAAAAGTTGCACCTTCAGGTCCACAAATCTTAACAAAGCATTTTTTGAGAAGCTATATCACAAGATTTCATTTACGAACCATAAATAAATAGAAGACTGCAGCATTAGCTGAGATAGATTTACTTTTTTGGCCTCACACATCGTGCGAGACCAAAATAATTGTTTTGTTTCTTTCCGTTCGGACATGATTATCATCTTCCTTTTTTCCGATTTCTGTTTGTACACATTCACTTTACCTAAAATATTACCAAACAAATAATAAACAGTGTTTATTAAAGCTAAAGTGAAGGAAACTGCGCATCTAGCTTACATTGCAGGCTCGTTAGCTTCAACAGCACCTTGACAAGTCAGTCAGCTGAAATTATTGTTGTTTTAGAAAGCACATAGCAGTCTATATCTATTTCTGAACAGAGATCTCATAAAATACTTAATTTATTTAGCGTGCTCTCTATGAGAACTTGTTTACCAAATCGAAGCGTGGCCAGCGCGCACTTCTACCAATTTAATTCCTATAAATAAGAATTCTATGTGACAAATCTAATATTGGTTCAATGAGTATTGAATAACTGAATTCTAGAGCATTCATGAGATACTTACAAGCTACATATTGAAATTTTGACTTGGATGTTTGACAAAATTTCATGAAGATTGGAGACGGGCCCATACGTTAGATTCTTTTTCACTCTACACACTATTACACTCCTTAAACTTCTCCATGTCTCGCTTCTTTTTCTTTGGACTGTTATTGCATGTCATGATATTTGTATGTTTATATATTTTCGTATTAGTTTGTATGTATGTATTTGAATTTAGTATATTTATTAATTAAGTGTATTCTTATGTGTTATATCTGCTATATTTTTTGACATCTTGTTATATAAAGAACGGCCATCTTGAAAAAATCTAAGAAATAAAACCGCCTATTTTTATTATTATTAAGTTTTTGTAGTTTTAAGGCGATGATAGCTCAGTGGTAGTGACGTTGGATACCGAGATGAAGGTCCCGGGTTCGAATCCTATAATGAGCTTGAGCTTTCGGTGAAGGAAAAACATCGTGAGGAAACCATAGCATGGTGGTAGGGTACTTTGTAGTGCCCGCCTGGCTGGCTACCACCCTCATGTTGAAAATCTGCCTCCAAGCACCTTTCGGTGTGTTCCGATAGCTGCACTTGAGAGTCAGTTCTTTCTAGGCTTTGTGTGCTTACCACCTTCGGCCGCATCATCACCTACCATGGTGAGATTGCGGTCAAACACAGGCCTATAAACAGTAAAAAAAAAGTTCTTCTATTTCACTCACCTGTATTAACATGTGGTTTAAAAATAAAGCATATACTATTCTATTGTAATCTATTTTGCTAAAATTATATTTAACAAACAATTTATATTCAATGATAAACACACCCAATGACCAATTAAGTAGAAGGCTCATTACTCACAACGAATATGGCTTAAAACCAGACGCCATTGTCAGTCTATTATATCAATTTATACAGATTAAAGATTAGCCAATAATAAATACTATTGCAATACATGAATAGCAAACGTCGGCACATAAATCCAGTGGCAATAAAATCGTAATCTAGCTTAATGAGATTTGAACTTGATCGACAGGTTGTTGAGGGACGTACCACTCACTGGTAAAATTAACCAATCAGATATTGTCACAGGAGACAATGTTGACACTGATTAATGATTGGTTGACAAGCGAAGCAATCGATTGGTATTGACGTCGAATCAGATTGATTGCAGCTCGTAAAGTCACGCTATAAAATTTGCATGTTTGAGGAGGATCTATGAAAGGTTGTTTATGTACACCAATTGTCTGTTAGAATTCGGAGCTGATGAAGATTATTCTTTTTTAAGAAAGATTTTTTATGATCTGATCTTGGACTTAGAAGAAATTACGGAGTATCTCATTGGTAAAGGACAGTAATATTGCGTCTGAAAAATGTAACTGATATTATTTGGCAATTACCTATCATCGGCCACTGACGAATTTTAAGTAATAACAGAATACATATAATATTGTATTGTCGATATGGGCAAACAACACAGGATAGAACTATTTCAATATGTAAGGTATTTCCAGTTGTGTCATTTGTGTATTTTATTTTTTGTTGAATTATACCATCACAAATTCAATTATTTAAACCTGTATAACAATGGTGGTGTTACCGAAGAACCACAAAAGAAAACCTGAACCAGAAACTGTTTCAAAGATTATGTGGTTGCAATCCCAAATTCATCGAACGCGTTTCAAATGAAGCGTGGTGAAGTGTTAACAATCATTTTATCAAAGATTTAAATTCTCTTTATCGACGAATTCAACTGCATCTTTGTGATGCTTATTCCAAACATAACTAAGCTACAGTGCTTATGAATTTTTTATGAGTTTTAAATGGTAAGTAGTTATTTCTCCATCCACCCTCTGGATAAAGAAACACATCCCCTTTTCTTATCGATTATACTAATGCAATCCACATCTATGATCATTTATAAGGAGTGATGAAGATTAAGATGTACGCCATTGATTCTCCTGAATGGGAGTCACTAGTTAGGAATCGACAATATTGGAATTCAGATAAACAGGATGCGTGAAGACAAGATCTAGATGGCATAGGCACATCACCTTTAGCATCTAGCTCAACGCCAGACCACTTGTGAGTTTCAGGGTGTCTTACTTCCACGTCAGTTGGCCTATTATGGTATGCTCTATACTAGTGTTTTTCAATCTGTGGGTCGCGACCCCTAGGGAGGTCACGAAACCTTAGTCAGGGGGTCGCCGGCAGAAGGAAAAAGGCAAGGCAGACTTCGCGCAAGCGGGCGTCCAACTTACCTCTTACTTAGTTGCAAACCTCTCGCGACTTCTTGCAAACTAATAAGTAAAGGTATCAAAATAAAGAAAATCATTATCGTAATTTTTTAATTTATAAATTCTGTCTGTCTGACAAGGGGGTCGCCAGAATTTTTCAACCTGTAAGGGGGTCGCGAAATCAATAAGATGGAAAAACACTGCTCTATACTTTTTGTGTATGAATTTGTGATTATTATGAAAATCCTTAATTTTTTTGTGGCCTCGACCATCATTGTTACTCGCTCCCAATATCAAATGAATGACTCAAGCAAAACTTACTACCTATTTATGGCAAATAAACACTATTTAACTAGATTTACGTACACACCATCCTAATCTAACTATATGTTAATTAAATCAATTATAGAATTCCAGTTTAGGTCAAACGCTTGCGTTTACACCTTAATGTCTTCACTATATTCTTATTCTAATAAAGATTAGGATTTTATTAGAAATACATGTAAATTTTATGATCATATTGTAATTACTAAAAGTTATGTAATAGGGTAATAGTTTCCTAATGAAGGTAATTTATTAATTTTTGTATGATCATTAGATGACACTTAACTACTACACTAGGAACACATAGTTTATGTATTTTTGCCAAATTGCTGTGATACCTTTTTTGTATTTGAAAAAAATCGAAAAATAGCTCTATAAGTTGTAGACTCGCGAGTTTCTATAACTATATGGAACCCCTTTGTCAATTTTTACCAAAATTTCACAATCGGTTGACAAATGCAAAGTGTAGAGGAGAACAACCGGACATCCGCCGGACACCGGACAGCCATATGAAAGCGTTTTTGCCCTTGTAGCTTGTAAATTTTTACTCACGGTTTTTGAACGTGACTGAAATGAATTCAATACTCGTCGGCTTCTTAAATCGATTTAACCAAAAATCGATTTCAATAGCTTAAAATGCACGACAAACATGTCTCTATAACAGAGTACGCAACAAAAACCTTGTTGCTAATAAAAATACACGTTGATAGAATCGAAACAATCGATTCCGAGCAACGCAGTCGCGGAAACGGTCTCGATTACAAAACAATCGACTGCTGCTTACATTTCGCTCATAATCGTGTTTCATAATGTTGCTGATACGCCACTTTATGCCGAATATAAGTCGTGGTGTACATTTATGCACAGATTTATTTACTGCATTCATAATATACAAATTTAATCAACTTCAATTTCTAGGCATCGTTTACAATGAGCATATTTTTCTTCCGCAAAATAAAATCCCACCAAAAACATTTTTATGTAAAATGTTGCCGCCAAGACATATGGCTCGTACTTTTAAAAAGTTATCAGACCTCATGTAGAGCCAAGCTTATAACTCTACATGCACTTACTCTATAAGTTCTAACATCACAAACTCTACACACCGTAGTCAAAATATGTGGCTTGGCTGTTTCAATTAGAGGTCAGTGACGAAATCGGGGTTTTTTAGATATCAATAAAATCTAAAGTATAAGAGTTATGTTATTGAAACTTAATATGTTTAATAAGTTTACTATTGACATCATGTCCTGAGAATTTTGTTTATCTGGTATATTCCAAACCCAAGTTATGAGGGTTTAAAAAAAACGACGAAGCGCTTCGAGAAAAGGTAGGTAGTGCCCTTTCGCTTCGCTTGGCTGTCTTGGCGGGGGGCACTTCCGTGCCCCCAGATTGTAACCAAATTGCTCATTTCAAAAAGAATCCACGAGTCAAAAGTTCATTCATCCCGTGCCATAAACTTGGATAGCAATCAATTCTATCACCAAATTGTTATCTCTGGAACCCGACAAACACATTATACGACAAATAAAATAAACTTTCACCGAAAATCTAATTACGCTGACTACATTTCATTTAAACTATTTTTTATCGACTGTATTTTAGATTACTTTTAGTTGAGGTGACGATATTTGATGTCACCATATAAAATATTAAGTGTTAGAATTATTTTAAAACGCTTTTTTCTAGTATTAATCGGCTTCGTAAAGATTGCAACACGTTTGTCGAGACTAGGGTTCGTGCGTGATTATTTCTTAGGTACAGATTGGTGTTATTTTTTTTTTCAACATGCTTCATGCCCACTGCTGTACAATTGTACATAGGCCTCACTGTGGGCCTCACCAAGGATTTTCTCAACAAACGGTCCGAGAGTTTTTTTTAATTAAATAAGTGAGTAATATGTAATAAGTCTGGAACCTGGCCTTGGAAGGTCGCCTCGCTCAGTACGTGGCGACTACCTACTAGTCATCGGCTCTTCGAGTGATTCGGCCTGCCTATTACTTCTAACTGACTGCGGTTATGTCTCATGAGATTATTTAATCCCACCAAAAACATTTACGCAAATTTTGGTCAAATCATGCCGAGAAAATCCAAATTTATGGCTTAATCTCCAATAAATTATTCTTTTAACAGAAAATAAGTTATTAAAATTGGATTATTGTGTGTAAATAAGCTTCACCTCAATTATATGACCAATTTGATCCGTAAATGGAAATTCATCTGTTCTCTAACACATTTTAATGATAATTTATTGCGTTATATTATTTTAGACAGCTTTAATATTCATATGCGCATTTTGAACTTCTTTAGGCATAGCCAAAAGTCATCTTGAATATTTTATTACAATTCTATTGTCAAACATCTACCGGTGTAAGCCAGCATCTGAATTTATGAGCCTTTAAGCTTTATTAACCTACTTACTAGTTCCGGCCAACACTATGGTGGCATTATGGTCAAACAGAAATCTATGAATCTTCATCCTAACTTCCCTACTAATATCCAAATCCTAACTAATATAATAAATGAATATGAGTTTGATTGTTACGCTTTCACGCCTACTCAACCGATTACGATGAAATTTGGAAAACAGAATGATAAACTACTTTTTTTTTACATAGACTACATGTTTCATATTATATAGTTCCATATCCAGCTCACCAGCTGATTAAGTGCCCCTTTAGCTATTCCCATCTGCTAAGCGAGCTATTGGACCTTTGCGCTGCTTAAAAATGCGGCCTTTTGGCGCCATGTATGTTGCATTACAGCTGCTTAGCAGAATGTAGCTCTAGCATTAACTCCTTTGGTTATAATTGGATTAGTTCTAAAGCCATTATGCAGCTTGAATGTGCTGCTTGGTTATTTTTTATTTTATGGCTGACAAGCAGACAAATGGTGTATCTGATGGTAGTGGGCACTTGTCCGTGGACATCAGCAACTGGCTTTCAAGTGCAACTGTCGGAAAGCAGCGGTAGTTGCTTGTCGATAGCTAGACAGGTACTGTAATGTACCGCTATGGTTTCCTCGCGATGTTCTTTATCATCCAAAGCTCTAGCTTACTACCTATTTGCTCCCACAACCATCTTCACAGCCTTCAACTTCACTACCACTGATCCAATATCACTTTAAAAAATTAAAGCAGTTTATTGAATATTTTAATGTCGTAATGTTTTAAGTCAATCATCGTTACTGTTTGCATACTAATCATCAGACCACAGAACTGGGCCTGCGTATCATTAGTTTAGTACTAACATATGTATACATATAAACAAATCACCCCAAAGAGTCCATACATTTAAATAAACATCAGCATCCAAATTGCCCATTTTCTCATGGATTAAGACGTAAGATAGCCAAAGCTATGATGTCTGACCCACAGAGGGCATATTTGAACATATCCCATATATTTAGAAGTCGAAATATCTAGTTCGAAGCGGTATAAAGCGGCGAAATATGTATATTTTAGGAAGCTCTTTTATGTCGTCAGATTTGCATATATTTTTTTTAACTGTTAAAGCTCGCCTGTTACTATGCTCTGGATTCTAGCAATGAAAAAATATGTAGAATCAGTTATAATTATAATATTTGATTGTCCCATAACTCTCCGCTCATAATTGCTACCGCATTTATCCTTACTTATTTTACGTAATTTCTTCCTAGAAGAAGCGTCGCTTCAATCGTTCTCTCATTATTAAGAATTGTGTTCGTCGGCTTGGTAGACATTTGCATTTTTTATAAACTTAACCTTTAATAAAGGGTTTTTACGGACTTGAGCCTCATATCCATACATAACTCTATCGATATGGCAAAAATCAGTACCACAATTAACGTATGTTGATAATCTAATTTTATTGCACTACAGTATTTTATGTTAGTCGCATATAAGTAGGTACTACGGTCGCCCAATTATGGCAAACATAATATAATGCCACCATTAATACAAATATTTACCACAGTAGCTTGAACAATCCATTATAAACAGTTCTGACAGTTAATCTTTTATCTATCATCAGATCAGATACTAAAACACGTTGAAGGTCGCACTGCAAATCGCAGGTATTTTGTTCTAATTTCCTTTAGCCATTGCGCGTATCGCATTGTTGCCTATCAAAATAGAATAGCTGATAATTATAATAGATCAGAGGTTTAATTTTAGACGTATCAAACTGGCGAGAATTCTCAAGATGCGGAAGATAACACTACTAGGTTATTAGTAGAAAATGCTATTGTCACTAATGAGGCAATAGTTTCTTAGGAATTGATTTCGGCAACATAAAACCTAATTAGCCCACTTATTGATCCAAAATCGATATGCAAAATTCCTTTGTCAACGGTCTATATATAACTGTGATTCTTCGAAATATTTGTAAAATGATTTTGATTGTCAATTCTTTTGGTATCTCGATGGAATTCATGAATAAATTTGCAACGTTGTGGAACATTTTTGAAATTATAATCATTATTTAGGCCGATGATAATCGGTCTGTGGGTGGCCATAATGCGGATCTGCAAGTATTGTTTTGGCTAACTCTTTACCGTATTTAATTTCCTTGCTACAAATAAAACGCTGTCGGCCTCAAGATTTCACGGGTGTTCCAGATGATTTCTGAATTAAATTCAATCTTCTGTATTTCAAGTTATTTCTACAGCATTAATATCAATATTATAGTTTTCTAACTACTGTCTTTCTATCTTCTGACGTAATTTTCCAAGCAGGAATCCCTAAGCTACTTCCATCTTTACAAACGATTATTTTAGTAACTCGCGAAGAATAGATCGGTATTCAGTAGAGCTGATGTCACTTCATTTATAATTACAACATTCAGTACGAGTATTTCCTAGAATTTAGTGGAGAATAGAGACGTTTTATATCGGAGATGTGATACAGATTAAATTGTTTCATATATTTTTTTGTGCTGCGGTTTCTTGCTCATTTGGACCACTGCCAGACGCATTATTGCTTGGAAATTGAGCCAATTTAATGAGACCTTCCGCATCTCCTTCATTATTTACATACGTGGAATAATGGGGGATATACAAAGACAATTTCACAGGTCTAGTTTAATCGGTAAGTTTACAAGTTTTGACATTGCGTGTATTTTTTGTGGTGTCTGTATGTTTTGATGTTGCGTTTATGTTGCTCAAATGTTTTTGTTAATTGATTTGTATTGCATTTGAAGAAATTCTGTTAAATACGAGACATAAAATTGTCTGCTGTAAAATAGCCTAATGGTTCTCACATATACCTAGATGCAATCTGCAGTATAAGATACGTTAATGTTGGTCGTACTATGTAAGATCTTGTGTTATCTTAATGACATTGAATCAGATAGGACAAAGGTTTCAATCAAAACAACATCAAAGGGCCGATTGGCGTAGAGATCAATTTCCGCAAACATTTGCATAAACATGTTTATGCCAAGTCTGGGTGTCGTCTGCTACTACAGTAGGATGAATGTCCAATGATATTTATTTATCTTTAGCAATTATTTTACGACCTTAAGGCATAATCAAAACCTACAGACGTTTTTCATTCATCATTTCTTAAACGCACCTCCAACGCTCGTTTTTAAATCATTACGTCACGTATAAAATTATCGTGCTTAAAATTAATTCGCACTTGACCGGTTTGAGGCTTTAACCACATGGGTATCTGCACGTATCGGTAAACTAGGGGGAAAACAAACTGTCGGGCGTATACCCTCCAATTCGGTGCAGGCGTTATGCTGTGGGCAGCCCGCAATTATAGCATTGGTACGGCTGGGTATGGACTATTAGCGAGGAATACGAGAGGCTTGTTTGTTGATTTTCCTTCTGTTTGTTTTTCAGGTTGATGTTGGTTTTGTAATTCATGGTCATTGAGCTATTATTACTACGTATAGAGAAGACGCCACACATCATAACTATGTCGTTCAAGTGAGGCCATCCGGCCACACTTGTTGTCGTAGAACGATGAATGAAACGCGTAAGCGCCGTGAAAATCACGGTGTTTGCGAGAAAAATATTCCTATAAGCGTTTTGATAGCGCTACGTCTACTATCTGCTAAAATGACTAATTATTGTTTCAGCGCTAAATATAACTTTAGTTGACTCTAAGAAAATGGGACATAACCTATGCTTATTGTAGCTTCTCTCTATACGTAGTAATAATAGCTAGTAGATAGTTCAAGGTAGGTATTTCTACTTTGTTCCATTTTTCTTCTAGGCTTTGCATGCTTACCACCTTCGGCTACTTCACGGACTAAATTGTATTGTACAGTTAACGAGTTTCGTGAGCTGAAATTATGTATTTCCCAAATTTTAAAACCTTTAAAAGAGAAAATAATAAAATTAAAGTAATTTTCTTGAACTATTTAATCTGTTGTTTAATATTCTATTGCATAAAGGAAAGTAAATTCTTAATAAATATGTGGTGGTTAATCGCCATTACTCTGAACGTAGCCTCATACGAGCCGCTCGCAATTATGCCGCGATAATAGCCAACGACGCGTTTAATATTTCACTCAGGGCTGTCAATCAAAAGTTTAAATTTTACATTTTCGGAAAATTTCATCTGAAATACGTGTTTAAATGCAATATAGGTAAATTTAATCTTTATTGAAAGCAAGTAACATTTCATAAAGATTTAAATGGCAACCTTATATGACATTCTACATCAATAAGTAGCCAAGGAAGTAGCAAGCATGTAGCTATTAAAATTATAAATCAATTTCCTAGTTGCCATGATTTTATCTCACCTATAAGTCCAGCATAACTCATCATTAATTATTCTAATGCTTCTTTATTATAATAGTCATATATTCAGTTCGCATGACTTAAGGCTGCGTATAAAGCAAAATAACAATCTTAGAATTGAAATTTATCCAAGTAAATAGTATTTAAATGAAAAAATATTTTTATATGGGTATTTTCATTATATACGCGAGGGTTCTGCCTGAGCAAAAACATAATGGAATGAAATTTCCTCGATAGAAAAAAATCACAAAGCTACCTCTAATAATAATGAATTTTCGGTTTTATTCGTTCATGGTGTATCTAATTAAGACAAAAATTCGATAAATAATATCACTAACATATGACCTAGGGCTGCTACTAACGATTTTTTAAAATATTCTATACTTTACGAGTTATTTAGATAAGAAGCGCTTCGTTCATTTTTGTGCCGCGAAACACGCTATCTCCATCTCATCTCCACGCGAAGATTAGACATAAGTTTGTTTCATCTGACATTGCGATATTTTTCTGGCTTGGTACGCACTCTTAAAATACAGTTTACTGTTGAAGACACAATCATTTATCACGTACACACCTTAATACCCTGGTACAAGAACGAAAATCGCTTCCAATAAAATTTCACTACATGAAAATGACGTTGCGAAATTACACATGCAGTTGATTAAACAGACTGCATCGTTATTTCAAAGGATTAGAGTAGAAATGAGCGTAGATTTGAATTAATGGATGGATGGGGTAATATTGCTGGGATTTGCGTAAGGGTTTTATTCTGGAAGTTGGCGACGGTTAGCCGCTTACATGATGGGGTAAATTAACTACAATGTCTGTTGGCTTAACCAACTCCGGTATATTTTGCAATAGTTGATAATTCAAATGACTCATGTTCTATGTAAGGGAATGATAACATAATATATCAATTAATTTTACATAAATCTTAATAAATAGAGTGAAATTTGCTAACTAGGCAGATAGCAGACTCCTGATTGCAAGAAATACCCACAGACAGACAGGCATATAGATGGAGACAGTAGATATACGCTTAACCGAATATGATGATGATGATATAGTAAAAGAAGTAATAGTAATAATCGAAGTAATCTTTATTTACAACAAATATGTATAAAATACAATCTATATAAAGCAAACTTCGAGTCTGCCGCTGCTACCGCTTGACGGCAAGGTTCCCAGCAGACTGGTAGCGTTTCCTCGTTGGATAGCTAAGTTTGGCGGAAAAAGCTGGCTCGTTGGTCGCCGGAAGCTTCGATAAATTTTGATGACAAATTGCGAGCAAATCGCCGATTTTCGGGCCCCCACGTTCCCAGGTCTCGACCGTAAAACGCATAAAAATATAATTGGGTTCAATAGACATTTTGTGACAACGACAAGATAATGTAATGTATGGATTTCATAGTTAGCAGTCTGAACTGATACGCGTCAAACCCATATTTGTGGGTTTCTTTGAGAAAATATCTTATTCATAGAGTTATTTAAGGATCCCTTCTACATTAATTAAACCAAATGATAAAATGCCACTGTTAAATATAAATCCACTTGATTTAGTTAAATACACTGAATTTGCACTTCTGTAAAGTCGGAGACCTTGCATTCATTTTATAATTAGGTTAATTTCATACTGTTATAGTTTAATGTCGTAATAAACAAATAGCGTCGTGTTAGACATAAATCGATACAAATTTTCATATAAACCAATCCATAGGTTGGCACACTACGTTTATAATTACTTGAAGACATTCATTAGGAAGTTATTGTGGTATAAACATTATAAAGAATTAAATTAAAAGCCATATTAAAGTAGGCAAGGGTGCTTAATTTGATCATTGATGGGTGCAAGAGAAATGAAACACCGAAAGAAGTATAGTCGGTTAGAGTGAAAGAGGACACGCGTAATACACAAGTAGGTAAATGCAAGAGCTGTTAAGTAGAAATGGAAGATAACGATATATTGTGCCAGGTAAGTAAGATAAAATCAGAACTGCTAACATCAACTGTTACAGGAATATAGAGAAACAATAAAACTTTCGCATTTATAGTATCCGTAAAATTCCAGAAGAGCTTTTCTATTAATTCTTTATGACAACGCCCACAAAAGTAACTAAAAAGGAACAAGCTTTGGTAACAAGTACCTCACCTCCTCTTCATTAATCAAATTAATTACCCATAGAGCCTACACAAGGTACATCTGTCTTACGATTAACATCAGCTGTCTAATTAGGTGTTATATTGTGAACTTAATAGCAACCGGCTTCTTTATGACGTTTGTTAGCCACTGACAAAGATCTTAGAGTTTATAACGACACTATAAACATTAAAACTTAAGTAGTGCTTGTTTTAAAAGTTGACAAGGGGAAAAGTCGTGGCATACAACATATATTGGGGAAAGTGGGAACTCCGATAGGAATTTTAAATGTCAAATGAAGGCAACTAATGCAGTTACATAATAAACCGCCTCAGAGAAATCGATTTACCATGATCATTAAAATTAAAAGTAAAAATTCTAAGAACTAGTTATATCTTCCGATGATCACGACTCCAATACATAAATGTCAAATACCTCCATCGAATGATCAAAAATTTAAATTTCCCATCAGATAACATTAAAGTTAATCAAGTCAATTGAATGAACAGTAAAACCTTATCGGTCAAAAGCATCGGTCTTCAACTTAAAGCAGTAACCTTTGGCTCAATGAAAAATTTAGACATGGAGTCCGAATCGTATATCTACAAGAAACGAGTTCCATAAAAAAATTGATTGACTTTTCATGTTTTAATCACATTGCGGGGCAATGCGGAAACGTGGAAGTCCATAAACGTAAAGCCGTCACCGAAACCAATAAGAAAATAATAAAACCTCAGTATAAATCGGACCTGTTTAGCTGACCTCTGGAGGAAACTGTCAATTCATGGTCATAAAAGTTACCTATCAAAACAACTCGGAGATATCACACGAATCATAAAAATATGTAGTGCAACGATCCGTGCACGCACGTGCAAGTGACCTATGAGATCTTCATTTTACAACAATATTATTTTGCAAGATTCAAGATTTTGTATAAAAGTCCTCTAAAATTCTGATAGATTCAATATATGCAGGATTGTTTAATACAAATCCATTAAAGTTAAATTATATTGCAAGAGAATTTGTGGAATCCGCTACTGACTCTTGAATTTGCCAACACAAACAATTACCAATCTGATAAAATACTTGAACAAAAGCTAATATTAACCTTAGACCTGAACCTACAACCTCACTTGTGGCATAAATATTTATAACAGCCACCTCTGGTAACTGATATTTTGTTGGTAATATTAAAACGTGATGAATTACTAAAAACCGGCCAAATACGAGTCCGAATCGTACACGAAGGGTACCGTAAAGACGTTACTTTATTAGTATTAGTTCTTTTAAAAATTAAAAGAACTCATTTTTAGTATTCGCCGTTATAGCGGCATATACATGTTCTGTGAAACTTTCAACTGTCTACCTACGGTTAATGAGTTACAGACCACTGACAGACACACAGACGGACGCGGGGGCTAAGTAATAGGGTCCCGTTGGCACCCTATTGGTACGGAACCCTAAAAAAGAAATGCTCGATTAGGTCTGAATTTATTTCACAAGAACTTATTATTACACGAAAGAATAGCGTTTTCAGATCTGTACAGTGATCTGTGAGAGATATGTTTTATTTGTATCTTACTGTTGAAGCTGATTGAATATGATTCAAAAACAGTTAAAGTACTAACCAATTTGTTTGATTTCATAAATATTGATTCTTTTAAGTGGCAGCCCTAACTAAATTATGCCGGTTATGCTGAAGGCTCGTGATTACGTACATCCTTCCAGAGTCACCCAATGAATATTACATGAACCCTTGTCTTGTTAAAAACGCGTCAATCTCCTCTCGATATTGTTGGTTTTATTCCAGCAAATGATAGTGTCGATGGATTTAATCTATTGATAACTGACGTGCTAACCTTGTCGCCTTACCTTTTAAAATAGAGCAGAAAATAAACAAATGAGGACTGGTCTTTAGACCATTACAATGTTAAGAATGTTATGTATACAGGCAAATAAAACTATGAACAGTTTGTTTCACAAGTTACTAGATTTATGGACCGATCCGGTGGTCCTATGACCTGAGAAAGACGGTAGATGAGATGGGACATACAAAACAATGTTGGAAGAATTCTCCGTACATTTAAGGCTATTAATTAGTAGTAAAAAATCTGCTACGAAGAAACAGTCAATGAGTTCCTACAAATGCACATGAGGAATAATAGTAAAAGGTATGCATTTCCAAGCTAAAAATATTATTTTCCAGTATCAAAATAAACATTTGCATGGAGAATTTGTTAGTTCGTTACCTAGACGTAATTCACGCACAGCACCATATTAGAAGACTGCGGAAGATGTTGTAAACAAAAGTCTGTATCCCATTACGGCTAAGCTTATTCAGAAGCGAGTCGACTAGTCGTTTTATGTGGGACCACTGATAGAAAGCGGTTACCCGCTGCGTGCATATCCGATAGTTTAACGTTTGATACATTAACAGGGAATTCACAGGGTTTATTTATAGGACGTGTTATGGAGTTTTGATTTTTTTAATAAAAACGTTTGTAAATTTTGACCACCCGGTCTTTATTATCATAATTAATTTTAGGTTGTGAGTGCCACTGTCACACGTGATTAATTTTTTCCTGTTTCTTCTAATTATTACGGAGTTTAACTAACGACTGTAAATCATTTACTAAACCTTATGCCAGTAAAATTAATATTCATTTAGTTTGTTTTAAAGACTGTGCTACGTTGAATATTTAGATCTTCACAATCACCTCATGCATTTTTCTCTTTCATGCATTTGATGATTTCTAATCTTACCAAAGTTTATCTGACGTTTTGAACGAGCAATAAATTATTATCTACAAATTCATTATCATCCCTGATTTAAAGGAGCTTTACTAATATAATTCCAATAAACTTTCTAACAAAAATTGCTCACACAAACAGTTCCATTACTTTCTATATATGAGTTGATTTTTACAGAAAACTTGTTTGATATAAATAAGGCTTGTTACAGAACATCGAGTTATATAAAGCGAGGCGACGCCGCGGCCGACGAGAAGCTCAATGACGTTGCTGAGCATGCTACTAAATAAAATAACATTATACTTATGTAAATAAGTGACAGTGATGTATTACGACGCATCCAGACACGATGTTTTGCAAGAAATGTTGACATTATGCATAAGATGTCCATTTTTCATAATTTCGTTTCCCGTCTGGCTTTAAAGCGGGATGGAAGCGGTAGTGTCTTAGCTGAGGATGAATTGTTATTCAAATTACTTCAATTGTTTTCGCGTTATGGAATACAAATGAATGAATAACTAATAGCAGGCGTTAAAAGGGTTGATTAAGAATCGCTCTAAGAAATCATATTTGGTGAGTATATGTAATGAAAAGGTAATTTTGAAGCAATGAGGGTGCGCGTTGATTTGTTTGCCTTTAATGACCACCTCACTGTGGAATATAGTGATGAGGATGAAAATGGCAATCACATAAAGGAACTGACACTCAAGTGTAAATGCCGAAACATTATGAATGCGCCTGATATCGCTAATATCCATATACTACAAATGTGTATACTGCCAGCTTTTTAGCTTTCTTACCTTTAGACATAAAAACTAATTGGTGTTGAAAATAGGATGAAAAATTGCTAATTAGATAGATCCACATCGAATTCTACTATCTTCATACCCATCAAATAAATTTAGATCAGATATCAAGATTTAACTGCTCAAAGAACGTCCGTCTGCAAACAAAGAACTTGAATTGGAGTGTTGAGCACCAAGCTTTTACTTAGAAGTTGCAGCAATTATCCGACTCAAAACATATTCGAAATTGGCCTTCCTTAATCACCAGCAGGAAGTCAAATATCACGGCTGCGTATCGGGTTGACAATTTTGATATCTGCTCTGAACTCAGTTCGTGACTTAATCAAGCTCGTGACTAAGCAGATTAGTTCGCAACTTGCGAAATTCGCATTCGATTAGTAAATGCTCAAATTTTTTCAAAATTGAAATTTATTACCGACTCGAGGAACTAATTTCACGCTTGTCTTTAAAGCGTTACAAAATTAGGGCTGTCACTACAGTGTCAACAGTACTGTGAATAAATTAGTTATTCGTAAGTTATCTGAATCAATAAATATGAAATATGATTCAGTAGGGATTCTAGTATAGTTAAAGTTATTTCAAGAACAAAACCTACCTAAGTTGTTGTGTCTAATAAATGTCTCTTTCTTTTGTATTCCTCCTTTTTAAGTTTTTGGCGATCGGTGGTTATCTTCTCATCTAAAATTAGTAACTCCCATTCAATTCATACAGGTTTGACCTTTCAATACATTCAAACTTGAAGTTTCTTCTGGTGTATTTAAAACACGGCTTTTATTGGGCGAATGTTACAGACATTAAATATTACATTCAATCAGGTAAATATATGACATTCATTGCCAAATAAACATGGCTCAAAGTGACTGATGCAGCAGAAACGATAGACATCGGTAAAACATGAAGTAAAATGGAGTACTTATCTTAAAATCAAATGAAATTGCGGCAATGTGGATTATTTATGTAATATCCAGGTAAGGGATTATAAGTCAAGTCACGTAATGCTGATGAGCTCAAAAATCAAGATATCCCGGCATAACACAAAAAAATCTATAAATTTTGTACGAATTGCTGAAGTATTCACCGCAACTATGTGGAGTCATGCCAAAATAATAGACCGCGCCAAATGATAGCTTTACAACGCATACACATGTTATCAGAAGAGGTTATCTTAGACAACTGCTCAAGACTTTTACTGCTTTATTGTAAGTCAGATGATCTAAACAAGGAAATAATAATGCTATGTAAGACAAGATTGAATTAAGTTATGCCTTCGAGGTGATCTTCCTGCATTGGATGAAGTTGACGGTAATAACGAATTTAAAGTAAATAACAAACCTTTTTTCGGAGGCTGCAACAAAGCAGTACCATTTTCTCATGAGAAAGATAAAATAATTTGTCTAGATGAAGCTATGATATAGCTGAGGGTGTAAAAGGAAAATGCCTGATCGAGGATTCCTATGCTCTCATCCAGGCCCATGGGGGCTTTTGTTATGAGACTCAAGTGATGTTATTTCAATCCTCTTTATACGGTGTAAATTCACTAGAAATGGTGTGTTCGTGTTATTAAGCAAAATAACTAGAAAAAGATCGAGTGTTTTATAAAGATGATTATCACAGAAATATACATAGGGAGGGAATAGTTATTGTTGTATGGGAATCCGTTCATATTTTAAATATAGACAATAATCTAATTTTATAAAATTGCCGCTAGCTAATTAAATGTAAACGTTTGACTGTCCTTGTGATTCCTTCCCGCCATTGTCGTTGCCAGATCAAAATAGAAATGAATCGGCTACTTTCTACGCAGAAAACATTATAGTGTTTTTATTTTCATTAAAAATAGGTACGAGGCGTTTAAATTGTTAACCTTCTCTAGTTAGTTGTGTACGAGAAATTCTACAAATCGTAGTAAATTATAGTTATCTTAATTTTTGTAAGGCGAAGATACCTCAGTATTAGTGACGTGAGTTCGAATTATACAATGGGCTTGTGCTATCAGTAAAGAAATTCACAGGAATCCACTCAAGTTGAAAAGCTTCCCTTCTCGTTGAAAGTTATCTTCTAGACTTTGTGTTACCACTTTTGGCCATATCATCACATGTCCATATCCTATCCTATGTAAGTTTTCATTGTCTGTTCCAGCTCGGCCTCTACGTAAGTGGCTTGTCTTGTGTGCTCCCAAGGTCTCTAACTATCGACAAAATTCTTATATCGTCAATGTGCAATTTCTACAATAGCTTAGATGAGGTATTTACAATGACTTATTTCACGATAGTTTAAATAATATTGAGATTACATATTCTAGTTTGTTTTTCTCCCTAAATTACTGTCTTTTATCGCATAACTCAAATGTTTCATTTGTGGTAAGTACCTATGATGGCATGATTAGCTGTTCTTAATCGATCAGCAAAGTTAAGCTACCACCGTCGTGGTCGGTACCTGGATGGGTGACCGCCTAGTGGTATTTCAAATGGAGCGCTTCCGTGCTTCGGAAGGCACGTAAAGCCGTTGGTCCCGGTTATCACTTAATTGCGATGGTCGTTAAGCTAGTTGGATTCCTCCTAGGCTTGGAAACTCCAACAGTAGGTTGACCACTAGCCTACCTCCACCGATCCGCAGTGGGCACGCGTAGTGGAGTATCTGCCCATTCCCTTTCACCCTCATTTGTGAAAGGAGGCCTGTGCTCAGCAGTGGGACATTATAGGCTGATGATGATGATGATGAAGTACCTACATTTTTCTTGTGAATTTAGATTTTATGTTGAGATTTTGTAATTTTCGTACTCTTACTAGTAAGTTCTAAATAAATCAAATTAACTATGCTATCTGATGAAACTTTTAAATGGCTTATATATAACTATGTATCTCAGTATTGTTATATTAGCTGTAAGTTTCTAAAAAAAACATTAAACAAATATATAAATATCTTGGTGTGTATGTTTCCAAAGAAGATGTATATAAAATAATAAGGATTAGGGCAACACGCCTTGAAAATGTCGAGAAACTATGATACGTAAACCTGGTTTGTACTATTTTAAAACGAAAAAACACTTGAATATCATTAAACTAATAATTGATTGCAATGTCTTAAATTCCCATCAAAATGATGTCAATGCCCTTCTGAGACTACAATAATGTTATTTGAATACAGACAATATTCAACTTTATCGCCTAGATCGTAAAGGTGGTAGAGACGGTTTATTTAAAGTGGTAGACGGTAAGACCCCCACATCATAATCCCTAAGGATTAAATATGGTTTTTTAGCACTATTTGAACAGTTTCCGTCTGTGTCTAACTTCACAAATAACTCAAACGTGCACTAGTTAATGTACAGGTTGATGTTTTAAACATACTGTGGACACAGAAATATTAAATGGTATAAGAACGTTATCAAAAAAGGAAGTTTTACACTTTTCTTTTTGCAAATATAACTTATATTTGCAAAAAGCGATAAGACCGCCTGTTTTGTATCACTTCCTCTTGTATTTGTTTTTCTTCTTTTTGTGTACTGTTTTTGTGGTGTACAAATAAAGTATATTTATGTTATGTTATGTTATATTTGATGTAAATTATCCAGTAAGAAGTTAACTACATATCGGAATATTGTGTTATTGATGATTGTGTATGATTTAAAGTGTCTAAAGTGTTGATATAAAATTCTGAATGTTAAAAAGTAATAAAACTTCAATAATGATTTAGTTTTTTTTTATGCAAATATCTATCTTTTGCCAATAATGAGTTATTTATAACACCATGTATAATGGACACGTATTGTGTCCCAGATTCCCATACAGCAAATTTTTGGCACTCTTTGCAGTTATTGTAAATAATATCAATTTATATCCAAAAATTTTATAGAACAATTTATATTTCACCTCACACAGTGCTACTAAATGTCACGGGTAATCTATTACTCAGAAGTACGTACAAATTTCATGGTACTGCTCCCCAAAATAACTCTTACAAACATACTCCTTCATATTACCGCCCTGAAATTCCAATCGGCCATAAACAAAACTGAACCATCTAACAAGGAAATAATATCAATAAATTTAATTCAAATAGCATACTTCAATACAATTGTAGTACGTGGTAACTTAATACTATAATTAAATTACATTTTAACGGTAACAGTACATTAAGTAAATACCTGTGCACTCCTGTATACAGTATTAACCAATCACAATGCGTAGCGAGCACTCTATATCATACCGGTGAGATCAAAGCGGGTGCCGATCAATGAATACTAAACGATACGGATTCCAAATGAACAGTCCTCGGGGTTTCCTGTTGTTGTACGTTTTTACAAAGTCGATTGAATCGTCTCACGGAATATGTACCCTAAAAGCTTTGGGGAAAACACAACACGTACAATATTAAAATATGTGTGAACCAAATGCAGAGAAAAAGAGAAAAGTTAAATATCGAAGACTGACTATTACTGTGCTATTACTTTCAAAGTCACGCTTAAGAGGAAAGGATGACTGCAAGACATTTGTAAAAAAATAGGTTTTTAACATATCTATTGATATCGCGCTGTACCCGAGCTATCCCGATAGAGACAACTACAGCTGGGACCAAATTTAATTGAAACTTTGCACACTTATCAAGTACTGGTGACAATACAATAATTTGGTATCATCGAGCTGATCTGATGATGGATCTGTAAGTTAGGCTCTGGAACTCCATAGCGGAGCAACGTATCCTAGGCGTATTGCAATCGTCGTGAGATGAACTTTGACCATCTGATGATGGAGTAGGAGAATAAGCACTGGTACTCCATAGCGGAGCAACGTATCCTAGCCGTGTTTGGGGTTGTTAGAATTGTCTTGAGATGAACTTTGACTATATATGGTGTTCAGGGTCTGATGATGGGAGTAGAAGGGTAGGCACTCGAACTTCATATCCTAGACGTGTTTGGGCGTATTAGAATCGTCTTAGGGAGTCGACTCTTGGCCGATTTTTATTTACTTACACAAAAATGTATGTTAATTTGTTTCTGACAACTCATGCTTTTATTCAGCATCCTAATTCCTACCATATATCTGCACCATTCAAACAATAACAACAACTAACAAGAGATAGTTAATCCTACTGAAAGCAATATTCAAGACTAAATACAGAAGACATGTTACAGAGAAAACCCCGCCTAATGTGAGCCGATAGGAATCCCACAGATTATGGTAGAGATAACAAGAATAAGACATTTTATCCTGTTAGTACGGTCATATAGAGTCGTCCCGTAATCGTAAATGTGTACAGTACTAATATAGATTTCAACTTGAACTTTCGCGCGAACCTGATCAAAATGGCGGCCAGCACCGTGTTTACGGCCTAATTATTATTTAAATATCTATTAAACTGTGTGGTGACGTAGTTATATGTGTACAACTTTTAGACTATGTAACTGCGCAATTTATTCATGTCAAGATTGTTATTTATGGAAATCTATGGGTGGTAGTTGACATTCGTAAGCATAGTGATGCAAGAAAGGTGTCTATAGACAGTCTGATCAAAATCTTGATCAGGCTCAAAAAATTTATGTGAGGCATTTTCTCAAAGAAACCTCATACCATGTTACCTATTATTTGATATTTTTCAAATGAATGCTTCTGAAACTCAATAAAATATGAAATGTTTTCTTCTATTTGTACCTTTCGAAGCTAAGACTCAACCACTCCTTGTACAGTTTAAAAGTCGTCAACCGCATTTCCAAAGTAATCAAGAACAACCTTTAGTGAAAATTATGCATAGAGTTAACATGAATAATAAATTAATGACATATTTATTTATAAGTGAAGCCGCTAACATAGTTTAAGTAAATAGTAAATTACAATTTCAAGTACAAAAGCTGTTTGCAGAATTGTTTGCAAATTTCACTGTCATAAATATTTGTTTTGTATTTACTTTGTTGATAAACCGACCTTCAGTAATTGTACACTTGCTTACACAAATAATACAACGACTTTTCTAAATATTCCTCACTCAGAAAATAGCTCAGTATCTGCTTGTACCCATTGTACAACAATGATCTAAATTCCATGCAGATTTCGATAGAACTCGTATATTTGAGATCGGGGCCACGTTGATCCCAAAGAGGTAATCAATTATAAGATTTAAAGTAAATCTGAATTCGCGCAAGGAAACAACTAAACCTAATTTGAAAAGCCTAATTTTAGTTGAGCTTAAAATCAATCCGATGATCCATGGACCATGCATGCTTTTAGAAATACTAATGTTTTTCGGCATGGCAAATTTATTGAAAACTACAGCCTATATGATGGCAAAAGGTCCATGTAGATGGTCCACCTGCTAGTAAGGGTTTACTATTTCTTATGGAAATTAGAAAAAGCTGCGGCATTGTCAACCTTTTGCCCACAGAACAAGGAGTATCGCTATATAGAGACGAGAACAACGACAATATTCGTGCCCCGTAAATAGTGAAATACGCATAATCGAGTGCGAGCGGCCGTCAGTCTAACATCGACTTTATCACAGCACTAGGTGTCAACAGTACTAAATGATAAAGACAATACATATTATATTCCGTCGGTAAAACAGCGCTGTCCACTGACACGCTTGAATAGTATGGGAAAAAAAGGGGGTGATTCTTTTTTACAATGCTCTGTGGTGCTTCCTATCATAAGCTACTCCCAAGTGCAACAGCCACACCGGTAGATGCTTAGCAACATATTGTCGACTAGCAGGTAATAGCAAGCAAGCCGGGTAACTGTGCTATGGTTCCTTCATTCCCACACGATCAGAATCCACGGCCTTTATCATCAAACATCACTAATGATGAGCCATCATTGCTTCTTAATATTATATAGCTTTTTGTATTCTCACAAGATAGGTTGATAGAAATTCTACCTTAAATCTACTGGGCTGAAGCAAATACCGTAATAACAGATCTTAGAGATAGAAGAAACATATTACGCCGATCCAAAATTGATAGCAACAGACTTGATACGGATGCACCAGTAGGAACAATATCTGAAATCAGTGAGTCAGCTATTGCGCCAGTTATAAACCTAGTGTCCCCCAAGGTTCCGGGTTGCATTTGCGCGCACTCAAGCAATTGTACCTATGTTTATTCGAGACAATTATTTGCGAGCAGTTCACAACTTTACACTGTTTGCTTGATGTTATCTCTAAAGTTACTACGAGACATTCTAGTTTACGGTCATTGGGTCTGCGTGTTATAATAGAGATGTACTTTCTGGAAATCTTAATCACAAAGGATCATGGCGAGGTGCCATACTGTAGGTACGATTTTTATAGGTCTTCCATTATTGAGATGATAATTTCAGTGACTTGTTATACATTATACATATTTTTTTTTAAAACCTGTCATCATTTCAATATTACCTCATGCTGTTTTTGGTGGTTTCGATAGTCGTATAATATTAACATTGAATTTTACATTTTTATCTCGGGATCTAAAAATATAAAATGCCTTATAATCATCATCATCATCATCATATCAGCCTATGGTTGTCCACTGCTGAACATAGGCCTCCTCCATTGATTTCCACTTCGAATGGTTCTGGGCCGCTTGCATCCAGCGGCGCCCAGAGACTCTTACCAGGTCGTCGGTCGTCCCACTCGGCGCTTTCCAGAACATGGTCGCCACTCGAGACCCTTTCTTCCCCATCGGTTATCGGCTCTTCGAGCGATAAAATGCCTCAGACCAAGCAAAATCCAGAAAAACACTGTTATTCGATTTAACAATAGCTGCAGATATGCGGCAGGTATATGTAATGGAAAAATCTAAGTATAGGACAGGTACGGGTCTGAAACTAATATCTGGCAAATGATCCAACGAAATGATGTAGCAGCAATATATCTGTACATAAAACAAGCCTTGATTGTACCTTAGAGGTAATTTCTATTTCCATGCAGATAATATCAGTATTTACTGTCCACCTTCTCATACATGTTTACTTTTGTAAGTTCAACCTTATCTGTGTACTAAAGCGAGCTTTATAGCTGCTATTTATTTTAGAGTAAAGCCATATTCAAATTTTCGTACGTTTTTCGCATATTATTCTTGGAATCCACATTTTGTATAACGTAAAATAAATCGTGAATCTTTCACTTTTCCAAGCCTCATGATTTTGCTAAAGTAATTTGCACTATACCATTTTCATGATTACACAATGTATTACAGAAATGCAATTTGCAAAACTATTTCGATGCCAATAAAGTCCATTTTATTGCGAATTTGACACGATAATCCGACCGGTTGGTCTAATTAGTGACCCTGGTGCTTAGATTCTCTTGGAAACGTAAATTTGATCGCTCTAACGATAAGACGACTAAACTGCGCTGCGATTTATGTACCCAAAGTACCTTAAAATATTCTTTAAAGTGTTTAAATAACTGATATTTGGAGATAATCTTTGCTCTTAATCTAAGAGAATCATTTACGCGATGATCAACCGAATTATCATAAGTTTCCAGTTTAGAATGGTAGAATTGTAAAAATAAATTACATGTGATACGAAGTTAGAATTCATGCATAATTTGGGTACAGTTAGTATCAAAACTCAAAAGGCTGGAAACATATCAATCACACAAACTGCATCAACACATTTTATAAACCACGATACATGTACCATGACGTCCATCACAGATATGGACGAATGGAAAGCAATGATCTTTGAACTACTTTAGTGAAGTGTTAGCTGTGGTGTTACTATTATTTCTTTCGTTTGTAGGTTTTGAAAGCTGGCTTCATGTCTATGTTCCTTATGTGTGTATAGGTTTAATACGATACGCTTGACATTGGTGCATTTTGACGCAGAATAGCGAAAACAGCAGAATTTCGCTGCAATCCATGTTTTCATACCGAGAAGCTTCCAACCGAACTCGGTATAGATTTTGGTTAGTTAGTGTAGTGGAAAACATCGTGATGAAATTACTTATAACAGTAGGGTACGGAACCTTGAGGTGCTATGTTTGGAGCCACCTTCAACCACCAATACCACCTTCTTGACATCCACCTTCAACCATAAAATCACTAAGATTGCGATCATAAAACAAAAGCTTATCCAAATACATTATTGAATTCACAGCCGTAATATTTTACAACGTAATGTCTAGCAATTATTGGCATTGATTTACAATCGACTCCTGAAACTTTCAGACGACATAATTAACTGGGCTTGACACATCAAATTAATTGCTTTCTTCACGTCCCAGTGCTAGTCATTAATGTTAATACAAATAGACACAAAATGACTTACCATAAGAAGCCCGCATGCTTGTCTTAACAAATGTCATCTATACAACATTTAGTAACTAGCACGGAAAAAATAATCTGAAGCTGTCACTATATATGAAAATCAAACACAACACTACACTGATGTCACTGGCACTCACTATAAATCCAATATTAAAAAATAATCTGTCAAATAGTGATTTTTTGAAAATGGAACGAGTGTCACTAGACGGTGGTGGTTGTGGGAAATGGCGCGGTACCACGGGAGCGCGCGCGCACGGTGCGTTCAAATCTCGAACTGAGCTACCACAGACACGAGACAGTAATACCTACCTCTTTTTTTATTATTTTCTTTTTAAACTGAAAATCTGCGAGATTGACGCCTCGCTCTGCGGTTTTCTTTGAGTTTTTTTCTGACCACCGCGCGCTCTTGCGGCACTTAATTTCGGATGCCCGCATGTCATTTTTGACGGGATAATCCGTTCGAATTTTTATTTCGCAAGTTTCTTTTTAATAACAAACTGCTTTTCGCAAAATATACATAGCATTTCCAGTGTTATGTTTATTCATGTATGTTTAATTAATTTAACTCTGAGGGAAAACGGAAATCTTGTACAAATTACATGACAAGAAATATTTAATAAATTTCAAGTAGCCAGATATTTTACGACATTCCATTAAGGCATCAAACTACAACCGCAGTTATTCTGCGAATGATTCCAAAAAAATATAAAATAAAACCGACTGAACTATGTTACGACATATATAATTTAATATTTAATGTTATGTAACAGTTTTGGGATCAGATTAGCCACATTCTGTTTTATTATTATGGCGGTGATTCGAAGAATGCTGTATCGTGGACTAATTTAATGACATTCTGTACGTTCGTTACCGATTTTCCCATAACTACGAAACTCATAATTTTAGACACTTAATGATCGCTCCGATAATAGTTATGTAACATCTATTGTAAACTAGACGATGTTCTATGACCACATGTTTTCAAAACTTCCTCTTCAATTGTAATAAAGGGTTTGTTTGAATGCGCTAATCTCTGGAACTACGGGTCCGATTCTCAAAATCTTTTACTGATAGAAAGCAGTATTGTCCCCGAATGCTATAGGCTACTCTTTTCATCTTGGGCATACGTGTGAAACCGCGGGAGACAGCTAGTTCGTAATGAACATGAAGGAAGTTTTAATTTTAAATTCGTTTACAAAAATGATCGGATAATTAATGACAGTCTAATCGAATTTAGGTACAGTAGTACCCAACTGATAAGGCGCGTCGTGATTCTTCGTTCGCACAGAAAAGAAAGTATGGCCCGAAGATTAACGAAAGAATGCTTAAAACTTACAATGAACCTCAGATCACTACTATAAGGTTTATAATACACTGCAGCTGTTAGTTCCTCACTCGCTAGTCACGCCCCTCCGCACGGCGAGCGCCAACATGGCGGCAGCTGCCGACCAATAGCGTTTCATGCGCTTTGAAAATGTATCTTCTGCGCAGGTACATCGGTAAGCCATATCAGTTGGGTACTACTGTAAGCACTTGTCTTAGAACATTCTAATAACAAATATGGACAATGGGTGTGCATCCAGCCAGTACAACGCAAGCTCGATCAAGCTGCGGCTTTTCTGTTTCCACGTAGTTATCCAATGTTAGGTACAATGTAGTAAATAAACGCGTTTATCGTGATTTATGTAATAATACAACTGTTTAATATGCAACAAACTGGATGACATTAGGAAAGCCGAAGGGACTCGGTTGCGCTACGGTAAGTTGTAGCGGTACAATTAATTTGCTAATAAATATTTTCAAGTTGTTTTTTTTTTCTTATTCTTGTATTGGGCCACAATATTGTTATTGTAAGAGGTGATGGAGCCGTACGTGGTAAGTACACAAAACCTAGAAAAACAGCCAGGAAGTTACTATTCTTATTACTTTATTACAAGTTTTTTTATTTAGTTTCACCTGTCCGGTGTCTTTAATCGAATCTTGCATGTTAAATTTGACTCACTTCCCAGTGTCCGATTGAGTCGAAATTTGGTACATATTAGTATATTGGATGACAATGTAATTAAAGCAATAAATATTACATTAAAAATAAAGTTTTTATTAAAAATTAAATTTTTAACTTTATGCAGCGATTAAGCGCTAACACGCGATAGATTTCATGGACATCCCTAATTGCTAATGGTAAAAGTTTCGTATGTAATATAGAGTCGACAACAGTGGCTATGTAGTTATAAATATAAATAATTAAGGTATGTGTCAAATAAAGTAAGCCGTAAGTAATAAGAACTATAATAAAATATTAAACGGGGTCAATTGAGTATAAAAATAATCTATTTGGTGTAGTTCTATCGATATAAGCATTACCAGGAGAATTGCCTTTAAAAGGCCTCGAAAGTGACTAAGGGGCGAATATTAATGGCACACTACTTTGAAATACAGTGTTACATACTTAGCTCCATCTAATAACTTACCTACGACTTAAAAGGATTGAATACGCTAAACAAAAATATATTTCTAGAATCAGAACAAAATCATCCACATTGAATCCTAATAAGGCACACACTAAAGTAAGCATACGAGTTTGAGCCGAAAGACTGGTTGTACAGCGGCTACAATTTAGCTATTCTGCCGACCTAATCTATGACCATAAAAACAACGAGGTTTTAAAATAAATAGGTTCTCGCCAGGAGGTCTTTGTGCAAACGCTTGCGAGTCGGGAACGGGGCACAAAATATAATATTTAAACATTGTATGAGGCAAAATACATTGGGTATTATATTTCCGTAATAAACTGGAAGATTTAGAATATGAGGAAGAAATAGGGTTGTCAATTTTGCATTACAATTGAGTTGTCCGATTTTCCTGATGGTATTCTCTAAATTACCGCAAGTTATGATACGAGTTTCATATCAGCAACAAGGGGAATTATCGCGCCCACCACGCGGGCCGAGTGCGAAGAACAGGTGCCTGTATCAACATGGCTTTTCTTCGTCTTTCAGTTTGTAGGTACAGAAGCTGTCTCACGAAAGTTTTTTGTACAAAGTGTGCTTTTATTTTCTATGGTAAATACTAGCAGCGAAACCCGGCGTTGCTCGGGTTAAAATACATCGCATGTTTAATGGTATAAAAAATATATAAGGATACATTTTTTAACATATTATAGATTTCTATTTTCGATATTGAGAGACTTTCCAGAACATTCAAATAGTTTGTTCTTTTTTTACTCGACTGCAATCACAATTGTACTGACGAAAAGTCACTGAATTTCGATTTATATACCGAAATTTCCAGTACCAGATCACTCTAGAATATTTAGATGTACATCACTTCGATTTGGTTTTTATAGATCAATAATAACACTCGTACACATTTTGGAACTTTCCAGACCAATCCAAAAATTCTCGATCATAATAAATTGCACTCATTTATGAACTTTCCAGATAATTCGGAAAATTTCTAGAACGTTCTCGAATATTCTAACTCGATAATAATAGTTTTGGGACATTTTGGAACTTTCTAGATGAAGCCAGAAATTTGTAGAAATTTCTCAAACATTCTAAATCGATTATAATAGTTTGCATTCATTCTAGAATTTTCTAGATCATTTCAGATATTTGTTGAACTTTCTAAAACACTCCAGATAATATATAACCGTTTTACTCATTTTGGAACTTTCTAGATCATTCAAGAAATTTCTCGAACATTCTAAATCGATCATAATCAATTGCACTAATTTTGTAACTTTCCAGATCATTCGGAAAATTTCTAGAACGTTCTTGAACATTCTAACTCGATAATAACAGTTTTGGACATTTTGGAACTTTCTAGATGAAGCCAGATCAATTATAACCGTTTTACTCATTTTGGAACTTTCTAGATCATTCAAGAAATTTCTCGAACATTCTAAATCGATCATAATCAGTTGCACTCATTTTGGAACTTTCCAGATCATTCGGAAAATTTCTAGAACATTCTCGATCATTCTAAATCGATCATAATAAATTGCACTCATTTTGGAACTTTCCAGATCATTCTGGAAATTTCTAGAACGTTCTCGAACATTCTAACTCAATAATAACAGTTTCGGACATTTTGGAACATTCACGATGAAGCCAGAAATTTGTAGAACTTTCTCAAAACATGCTATATCGATTATAATAGTTTGCATTCACTCTAGAATTTTCTAGATCATTCCAGATATTTGTTGAACTTTCTAGAACATTCCAGATCGATTATAACCGTTTTACACATTTTGGAACTTGCCATTCCAGAATTTTGAGATCTTTTCAGAAGTCCTCATGCGTTAGAAAAGGACAGCAATATATGTTTTAACATTTTCGCCACCCACAACCACCCCCTTCCACCCACCGCGACCAAACTCCCTTACTACCACCTGGAGACCAAGGGGTATTTACCACACCAACGGGAAGTTGATTGGGGTTGGTGGTGATTGAGAAAACTGCGTATTTACGTACCCACAAAAGCATTTTATATATATTATTAGATTATTTACTGATATTCTTGTCGTTTTTGTTATCAATCAAGATTTTATTTGATTCTATATTAAATAGAAAAATAATGCTCATTTAGAAATAGAAAAAATAAAAAATCTAGTTAAATCTTTACTAAGGTTCCTATTAGTTAGGTTAGGCTATTAGGTTTATTATTATTTATGTTTTTGGAAATGTGTTATTTGCTACTTACTAAATACTTATATGTTTTTTTTTGTACCGACGAATCGATGTTGTGCGTAAAAACCAAAAATGGTTTATGTCACACATTATGTATTCTTTTAATAATAATAAATAAATAAAGGTAGTAAAATAACCTCAGGTACATATATTTTCCGCTACAATTTTTTCCACCAGCTACATACCATAAGGCAACCGCGGCCGGTCGCACACACATCCAAACAACTGCATTCTTCGATGAAATGAAACTTCTCGAGCCCAGTGGATCTTCCTCCATTTTATATTCTTGTTTATAATAATTACTATGCTGATACGATTACTACAGAGCGGTTAAATTGTTGTTTATACATCTAAAGGGCTTACCAATTAATTACTCTATGGATTTGTCGTTGTATACATCCTCGAATATACCGATTATCGATACATACGTGCAATAATCGGCAAATTAATTAATTGAAAATATAAATGGCAAAATATTACAGGGTTCGTTTAAATCTCTTCTTTCCCAATTTTCCTTTTAGTAATGTTCAGGATGTTTACTGAATCAAACGCTGAGAACTTTTAAACATATTTATTTTCATTAATTAAAAATGATTCACATGTTGACAGCTCAGATTACAATTTTGAAGAGATTTTTCACCCAGTGTTGCCAGTATATTAAAATTTATTTCCAACATTTTATGTCTTGAACAGTAATGTTAAATATCAGGTATCTTACAGCCAAATTTTGAAACTTCAATAATAATTAAAGGCAAAATGGTGCCAGTGCTAAGAACATTCCCGACATAGTTATGAACATAACGCACGCAGATAATTTCGATTCGATTTCAATTAAATTCCATGAATCATATAAAGCTTTCGGCGCTGTTGCTAAAATGTTTACGTTACAAAATTTTATGTCAAAATATGTGTATGATAGCGGTCCTTTCAATCGTCGTAGCATCGCCTCCATTTCGGATCAAATCTTGAGACAAAAGAAGTCAAAAGTCGCACTTCACCCGGAGGCACAAGCATACGTCTGACATGCGATTATAAATCGCAAACGTCACTCTGCACCACGAGAAACTTAAATAATCTTTAATACTTTAACTATAAGAACTATGCAGGATGAATTGGTAAATTTGTACTAAAAATGCCGACAAAAGATTTATTTGCAAAAATTACCGCAAATCTATATTGCTGCTGGCGCATTGTGAAAGCATATGATTTAATTTTTAGGTATTGTTCCCCGAAAATAATCATTCTTTCCCTATCGTTGAAAAAGGATGTGACTTTAAATACGTTATTCTGCAGTGGGGTGGCAAATGTATAATGGCCCACTGCTGAGCACAGGCAGGAGGCCTGTGCTCAGCAGTGGGCCATTATAGGCTGATGATGATGAATACGAGTGGCTCTGTGAGCTGCAGGCCTCGCGAGTCTCGATATAATTAGGTATATGGAATAAGTTTTTCAAAAAATTTACTTGACTGAAAAATTACATATAATTACCAAACCTGGTCATAAAATTTCACGAGAATCGGTTGAGAAACATGAAGCTGTCGCGAAGTGCATATACTATGTCATCGCACAGCATCATTGAGGATGCGCTGTGTATATATATGCATATATATGACTATATAGATATAATCATATGGGGAATATATTTAGCCCGGTGAAGCACACACATACGAATACAACCTACCAAATGATAGGCCGCATCGCACGGGGCACAACAACAGGCACACCGCGAATAAATTAAAAATTAGTATTAACCGAGAGTACAACTGACCAAGAATTCACTCACCCTCAGAATAAGTGTGCAGACCCGTCGTTCTTAGTTTACTGTCCCTGGCTGATTACAAACTCAAATATCGTCTGCTTCGCTTCTCTACTAGTGAGGACATCTGTAAGTATAAGGTAAGCTGGGCAGACACTGTGTCACATGTGACACAGCATCCGCCCAGCGCCACACGGGTCGGGATGACGTCAGACATCCTCCAGACCCTACCCGTAAGTATTTCCTACCCATTTCATTCAAGTCTCACTATCAAATGCTGCACATAGTTATTACTGATACTAGCCTCTACATAATTACTCTAAACATCAGTTTATTGCCTCCACTCAATACTTTCCTTACTCAATACTGCATTGTGGAGAATTATCCATAGTAGGATCTCAGACCACTGTCAACACAACAGCTCCGCGGGTGTTATCCATAGTAGGATCCCAGACCATTGTCAACACAATAGCTCTGAGGGGAATTATCCATAGTAGGATCCTATCCCATTGCAAACACCCTATCCATAGTAGGATCTCAGACCACTGTCAACACAACAGCTCTGCGGGTGATTATCCATAGTAGGATCCCAGATCATTGTCAACACAATAGCTCTGAGGGGAATTATCCATAGTAGGATCCTATCCCATTGCAAACACCCTAGCACCCTATTCTATTGTAAACACAATAGCATCCTATCCTATTGTAAACGCAATAGCATCAAATATGGCCTTTGCCATCATCATTGTATGACCACTGTCATATGCTAGATCGATCTAGTCTCACCCATTGGGGTGCTCAAAGTTCACAAATACCATACCAGCCTGTGCTAGATCGATCCAGACTCCCCGAAGCTGGGTTACGCCCTACCTAATATCCACTTGGGAGACAGACCGCGCTAGATCTAGACTTGACCATAATCGACCACATCGGTTCGACCATTAGTTCCCTACGAGGGCACAACCTTGTCTGCCTTGCTCGGTCAGATCCTAAAGCAAGTTGGACCCCCTATGTTCCCTACGGGGTATCACCTTGTCTGCCGGCTCAGTCAGATCCTACAACAGGTTGAACCCCCTGTTCCTATGGGGTACCACCTTGTCTGCCAGCTCAGTCAGATCCTATAACAGGTTGATCCCACCTACCTAACAGTCCCTCCGGGGGTACAACCTTGTCTGCCGGTTCGAACAGATCCTAAACCAGGTTGAACCCTCCCTACACCCCTCGGGGTGGCTCCTAACATCCCCTTAGTGGGGGCAGCTCCTAACATTCTTATATTACATTATGGGAGCTCCCTACAAATCTGCTAAGTCACATCTAACTGTTCTAACATCCTATCTATATTTATCTCATAGGCTTCGCTTTATCATCTCATTCAACGGTAGTATCAGTATATGCAAACAACACTTAACAATAAAACCAACCACGAGAAACCCTTCTTTGTCCCTCACATGTCATCTTAAATTATCTGAGGAATCTTAGCATATTTTCACCAAAGTCCTATCTCAATCAATCGACAATTAACATCACAATCCGTAACTCTAACAAGTTTTATCTTTAATAAGGAATTGAAACACTTACGGCAATTTCTCCTGTCCCCCCTCACAACGGCTTCTTTCACTCACTTTAAAACTAACAAAATGGCAACGAACGACAAAGTGTTGCCAGTCTCGGATTATTCATTCGTACTTATGTTTCTACATTTACAACCGATTAATCGGTACGTTTTCGCGACCCGAGTCGCGACAGAAGCATCATGTAGAGGAGAATAGCCGGACATCCGGACATCTAGACAGACATACGTAAGCATTTTTGTAAAAGCTGAAACGGAGACACAATGAATATTTTTAGTTAACCGAACAGTATGGAAATTATCGAGCTTTCAAAAAACGATGTCTTATATTTATTTCTTTAATTTATAGAATGTAAAAATTCAATACCAAAATTACCGTGTGAAATATTGACGATCCGCATTATGGACCATTCGATTCAATTCGACACACGTCCCATTCAAATTCTAAACATTCCATATTCGAATCGATTGTAATTCCAAGTAATCGGGACAATAAAACCGATTTTCCGAATTTACGGTAAGCGGTAAAACACTAAAGACGTAATTCGAATCTTAAATTTCAGTCGGTGTCGATACATTAGGATTAAGTGTTGTCTTATCCTTTTATATCTTCTAATCGATGCAAAAGCGATAAGGATCGAGTTAGATTGTAACATTACACTACTCGTTTAGTCCCTAATTAATTTTTATTGTGTTCTCATTGAAGCTTTATTTCGTTTTTGAGGCTGTATTGGTCCCTAAAAGCTAGATTGGTTAAAGTTCTAATACTTACAGTTCGGATGCGCATTATTTCGAAAGCTTAGAAGCTTACGAGGATAGTTGCAAATTAGACTGTATTTTTTATACTGGAGTTGTGTTCAAATTCTTATAATATTCTCTAGCTAGCCGGAAGGTAGGTACCATATTTGTTCCCATTTTAAATTAATAAAAAAATCTTATTCAAAAGTATTATATGTACATGTATCTTGAACTAGCTTTCCCTTGTAAACACTATGTGAAAATTTTCTAGTTTCAAAAATGCACAACGTTAATTTTCAAGTTTTCACTTCTGCCGGCACTGCCAGAGTGCACCCCGTTGTTTTTTTTTTAAATAATTTTCTCATTTCTTTCGTAACATTTTTTGTTAGCGGCTCCCAGCTAGTGTAGTACTATCTACTGAAAGATTACGCCGATAGTTGCATGGAAAAATATTTTGTTAGCAACTAGAAATTAGAAGACGAAGTCTTGTATTCATAACTACCGAACTGTTCATATACTTTTACTTATTTAACGGATAATGTATGGTTCAACACATTCGATATTACAACATACATAAAAATCTGTGCCATCAGTTATATAGGTTCAAAACATAAACGATAGCACCTTCAATTTTATCACAAATCGTTCAATGACCAATTACAGGATAGCTTACCTTATTTACCAATAAATAAAGCCTAAGTCGGTGTTAACAAAGCTAAAGAGACACAGCTCAGGTATCAATTACCAAGTATTGAAATGAGACAGCGGGTCCGCCGGAGAAAGTTTGTTTTATAACATTGACTAGTGTTATCACATAAATTTAACTTTACTTGACCTACTAAAGTTACGAAAGGATTGTGATCTGTGGCTTTCATACGTTGTTTATACTACTAAGGAAGCAACAAGCTGATAGTAAGCAGTTACCGTAGCCTATTGAAGCTTGCAACACCAGGTGTATAAATCGCGCGTGCCGACTCTGCAAAAATCTCTTCACACCGACCCCTCTGCTGCATTCACTTGGTAATGCAATGAGCTACCCGCTGCCGCACCCTGGCGGCAGCGGGTAGCTCATTGCACGGACATAGTGTCCGCAATATAAAACTCCTTTGAAACCGCACAGTACGAAACACACATACCAGGGGCCCAATTCTCACTTCCCTCGAACTAGCCTTCGAATCGAACTTACGGTTCGAGTCCTATTCGACTGTAAAATTTCGAGGGGCGGAGTCAATTCGAACGGTCCCGACCAATCAACGCTCTAGCTGACTGGTTTCCCTTCTAAATATGCCGGCCTTGAAATTGCCAGAATAACTTAACGTTCGTAAAAGTTAGAATTCGTGCTTTTTTCGATCGAGCGATCAGTTTCGATTGGGTGAGAATTGGGCCCCTGGTATGTTTCGGGAGTTGCACTTAGGACTTTCTTTCTAGTTATCCTGTTATTGCCATTGTCTATAGGCAATTCATATCTCTAACTTCAGAAGTTGTGAAGTGATATCATGAATATAATATTATTCCATCAAAAACATTTTCATGTAAAATGTTGCCAAGACGAGACCAAATGGCTTACACTGTCAAAAAGTTATCAGATCTCATGTAGAACCAAGCTTATAACTCTACACGCCCCAACTCTATAAGCCGTAACTTCACAAACTCTACACACCGTAGTCAAAATATGTGGCTTGGCCGTTTCACTTCCGTCAAATGGGTGTAAGGAAAAAGAAAATATTCACTGTTAATTACTTTTCTGCAGTATAATAGTTCTTGTAGTAGCGAGTTCATATCCCGAGAATTTTGTTTATCTGGTATAATCCAAACCCAAGTTATGAGGGTTCAAAAAAACGACGAAGCGCTTCGAGAACAGGTAGGTGCCCTTGCGATTCGCTTGTCTGTCTTGGCGGGGGGAACTCCCGTGCCCCCAGATAGAATGAATTTTAAAAGTGAATTCTTGTCTCTATATTTGATCAAGAAGAAGTTCTATGTAAAGACCACTGCTAGCAGTTTAAAAAGAAAATAATACATAGCCCATAAGACCCAGTACTTATGGTTAAGATAAAGACCAGTTTTCATGACAATATGACAAACCTTTATTTCACACTACGTTACCCTTATCTTCAAACCTGCAACACATCCTATCGTATATAGTAACCGCTCGGACTTCGTCAACAGGATTCTAAGAATACTCTTACAGTTAAATATAAATAGAAGAACTTAATTATCTAGGCGCCAAAGCTCTTGTAGATCTTTAATACCCAATAATGTGTAGAATATTAGCTTTCTAACCTGTTTGATAAGTGTTTCTATAAAATAATCGCAGGATCTGACGCCTGCGCAGTACGAGGACTACGTAACCATATTAACATCTGTAGAATTCCAAAAAATGTTAATAGTTGCCATACAATTTTGTTTGCAACAAGCTGCTGTCTGGCAGCGCATATCGATATAGCAAAACTAGCATTATTTTATTTCGAATCCTCATTACAGTATTACCCAACTTATATGGCGCGTCGTGAATCTTCGTTCGCACAGAAAAAGAAAGTATGGCCCCGAAGATTAACGAAAGAATGCTTAAAACTTATAATCAACCTTAGATCACTTCTAAAAGGTTCATAATACACTGCAGCTGTTAGTACCGTCTCACTCGCGCGTGACGCCCCTCCGCACGGCGCGCCCTAACATGGCGGCAGCTGCCGACCAATAGCGTTTCCCGCGCTTTGAAAATGTATCTTCTGCGCAGGTACATTGGTAAGCCATATTAATTGGGTACTACTGTACCACAATATTCGACGTCACGTTTTAAAAGTCATGTTTTCAACTCTAGTGTTTCTAAAACGCTGATTTCTTACGCCTATGAAGCCTAGAACTAGCGCCCTAAGTTAAGTAGCCTCAATATACTTAATGGAGCATAAACAATCATAAATTATGCATAGCCAAGTGCACAACGGCGCGTGTTGTTTATGCGTGCTTGAAATGGGGCCTCAGAGAGACGAATGTGAAAGCCTACCGTGGCGGTTAACTACTGATTAAAATTGAGATCTTCATGGTAAGAATTCTGTAAACTAGCTTCTATACTGCGGTTTTCCACAGACTATATTATTTTGACTTTACCACCAGGCTCTTCATCTTTTAAAGCTACAAAGAGGCTGTTCGTTAGAAAGAAATGAGTCTTATTAAATTTTAGCTCTATTATCGAATTTATGGACTTCTGTGATGCAAGACTTCATTTAGACATAAGTAAGTAACCAAATTCCGTGCTTTGGATGGCACTTTAAGCCGTTGGTCCCGGTTATCACTAAGTTAAGCAGGTTGGAAGCCACTAGCTAGCCTACCTCCTACCTAGCTGCCTACCACAGTGGGCATGCATGGTGGAGTATTTGCCCGTTCCCTTTCACCCTCATTTGTGAAAGGAGGCCTGTGCTCAGCACTGGGACATTATAGGCTGATGATGGTGATGATGATGTTAGCAAATAGCAATGTGATAGAATGAATGATACACCGTATCGTATGATAATCCATGTAAGCAAATTAGAGGCAGCTAATAATAGATAGAAGGATAATGGAATCACTCATATCGATACCAAAGCGCTTTCAAGCAATAGTTTCACAGTAAGATATCTTTAAACTAGCTTCCTTTACCTAATCACGCCATGATTAATACCAATATTCTATATGTAAATTTAATTGTGGCTTTGTATTTATAAAATTAAAATAAAGTACCTCAACATTGGAAAACTCTCAAAAGTCTCTAAAATTTCTGTAACTAATTTTCCGTAGAACAAACGAATATTTACCAGACTATGTATGTTAGTCTGTCTCCGGAAATTTCTTATTAGACACATAAGCATTACTGAAAGCGCTCCTAAAGTATGAGAACAGTAAAGTGAGGAAAGTCGGCGGGTAATTGGTGGCCACCTCGGTCACAGTTGAATCTCTAAACGCATAGAGGCGCTTCCTAGCAGTTTATGTTAGCCTGGTAATTGGAGTAATATCTTCTGTATTTATAAGTACTGTTGTCAGTTCATAACTAGGCTTCTTTGTATATTATTTATTGATGATGCTTTATTTTATATGAGAAGCAATAATTATATGTTAGTCAAAAATCATTTTTTTTTTTTACTTTTCATACATTATGATCGAGCAAGGTTGATATTTACTATGGAAAGTAAACATTTTTTTGAGAATTCACTATTGTTTCCATAGTAAAAGTTGTTCAGCATGACTAACCCAATCTCCACCTGTTATAGGGTGACTGCTGACTGGTAATTAGTAAACGATACTTAGACACATGATTGTACTCATGATAACAAACAACTTTCCCAAAGAACCATTTTTTTTTAATTTACTTAGCACAGACCCCATAGTACCTAACAAGTATAAGAATACACCATCAGCATTTATTTAATTTAGTTATTTATCCCTATGTTTATTTGGGAAAGTTGTTTGTTATCATGAGTACAATCATGTGTCTAAGTATCGTTTACTAATTACGAGTCACCCTATATATATTTCCTTAAGTTTAATTATTTGATGACCCTACATTTGATTTGACTTTTATCTAATTTAGTTTGATCTTATATGTAATTTTCTGTGTACTAAATGATTTAATTTTGAAGCGCTTCTTTACCTGATTTTAATTTGTAAAATGGTAATTTTATCGATTAAGGTCATTTAATGTATATGTAGCTTATTTTTTTGCTTTTTTTATCTTTAAGATATTTTTTAAACTATAATAAATTGGATATTTATCTGAATAAATTTATGTTGCTTTAATGCTATTTATTATGCTATCAACAACTCCTTTACACCTCTACATGCTCTACTTACTGCCTAGTTTTAGATATTCTTCAATATTAAAACTAATTTATACTAATAACCACCGAATTAGTCACAAAAATGTATGATACCGCCCAATATACTAATACTTGTACGTAGTATTTATATACTCTGAGCTAATACCATTAGTACTAGGACATCATGACACACATGACGAGTCACTGACCACACACAACATGCACTAATGCGATGGGTATCACGTACGACGCGTCTAGACGCTGTACCTCAGCGTGGCGATTGTAAAACTGTCCTTAGTTCACGGATAAAAAATATACATTGGACATGGAATCGATTTTTTACAGCACAAATAGAACATAAACATTAAACACCCACAAAACAAGACGTTTAATTTGTATACGATGAGTGTTGCATGACAATGAGCGGTGTGTGTGGGGTATTTTTTATATAATTTTAAATTGTTTTATATGGCATAGGTGTTACTACAATTCTAAGTATTTCTTCTGTGACGTCATTCGATCCCCACCGAAGACAAAAGGTGGGCATGTGTGGTTGTTCTCTGTCTGGGTTTTAAATATCTGCAAGTTGTCCCGTATGTGGAAAAGGTGATGGCTCATAGCTTTATGGGGCAGTTTCCCAGGCTTTGCTATAATTATTACTTCAGTCACTTTCCATGTCTATTGAGATGCTAATAAGGGTAATATTCCCGATAACACAGTACCGCAATGATACCGATACAAACCGATTTAATTGAATCATTTCAATATTTTATTATTCAAATAAAAAGAAACGAGTGGCGCCTACTTTGCAATTTAACGGTGAGAGATTATGTTACAATGTTTCTATAATAAAGTTATTAGCTCGTGCATTAGCGGCGTGTCGACGGATAATCGGTATCGATATCGATGATAAAGCTGAACGACAAGCGGCGATGCGTGCGCGCACGCTAAATGTCAACGATTGCGTTCACGTGTAACTAAGCCTTTATAATTTAACTAGGTGCGCCCCGCGGTTACACCCGCGTTAATTAATGTATAACCCTCAATAAACAGGCTATATCTATATATATAAAAATGAAACCCGTTTTCCGTTGTCACGACATAACATGAAAACGGCTTGACCGATTTGGCTTATTTATTTTTTTGTAGTTTTCTAATACTCTGTACAAGGTTCTTACGGAAACAAATATTAAGAAAATTGCGCAGAAACTTAGAAAATTTAAGAAAACTTAACGGTAGGGTGGCTTAGGGTAGGTTAGGTTATAGGGTAGGATATTACGCAAACGAAGTTGCGCCGGGCAGCTAGTAATACAATAAAAAACTTTTTACAATAAATTGAACCGCATTCAAATTGGGTATCTCTCAAGGTTTTGGCCGAGGATATGCCATACCATTGATAAATTTTCGACTATTTGTGCTCTATTTTGTTGAGGAATTCAATCATATCTTCATTCATGGTTGGATCATGATAATATTTATGGGCCTGGCATCTCCTTTTTTTTTGAACTCGATTAAAAATGCCAGCCTACACACAAGTAGAGGTGGTTATGCCAAACAAAATATGTTCAACTCATTTGTTATTCATATGGCTATCGGTCGGGCCGCGCCGTACATTCGCACATCAAAGGAGACTCCTGAAATTATTGACATAATATTTCATTGTATTAAATTATGAAGATTATTGTTTGACTGTTCCTCAGATTTGGGTTTATACGAATTATTGCGGAAGTGTCTTAAAGACGGGATTAAGACAATAAATAAAACTTGGCTCTTTCTTTCATCTTTGCTCTTTTAGGGCCAGAATGATCCCGTCTCATTTGGATTTGGCTGCGGATTGATTTATGAATGATCCTTTCGATGTCACAAACCCTTTTATTTATTATTAAACGAAGAGGAACGAGCCGGTAATTAATCAGGTTTATCTGCCACAACGTTAACTTTACACCAATTTAAATTCACAGCTATATTATATCCGGCAATATTCAGATTTACGAAGTTAGTCAATGGACACTTACAATACCTACGTTCCAATCCTTTAGTTACAACAAATATGTACAAATTACTTATATATAGAAAAATTCCTCAAGTCTGCCGCTGCTTCTGATTAACGGCAAGGTTCCCAGAAGGCTGGCAGCGTTTCTTCTTTGGATAGCCAAGCTGATGCGTTAGCGGAAAAAGCCCGCTGGTCTCCAGCCCCCTTATTACAAAACATGGTTTAAAGCAAACCCAAGTTTTACTGTCATTCGGTCACTTTCTAACGTCATATAACAAAAAGTGACGAGGCTATTTTAAAACCTGGTTTTACTTTAAACAATGTTTTGTACTAAGGGGGCAGAGGTTTCGATCAACTTTGATGTCACTTTGATCCTTTTGGTTATGTAACGGATTTGGAATTTGAATGCTCGGAAAGAAATCCATTTAGATGCCTTCATTATCATTACATTAGTTTCGCGAGTTATGGTTCCTGCTGTATAAGTTCTTATGCTAATAACAATTTTATTCACTAAACATTCGGCCCCCTCAGACGTCCAACCAACACTCAATAATTATAATGCAGCTCGTGAGCGCAACACCGTGTCACCTCGTTCATCAACGCTGACAGTTGGACGTGATTTTTTTACATGCGCCCGCGCAGCAACGATCCGAGGGCAAAAAAATCGCACGTTTCACGCGACATTTACATAATGTCGCACCTGGAATCGCAAATGAAGCGTTCCTTAACTGCATTTGTCAGAAATGCAAAAAAGTGCATTCTTTTAAGTCTTGTTTTTTAATTTCGAGTCAGTTGCGTTTTAACTTTTTTATGTTTTGGTTAACTTTGGTGTCAGAAATAATGACGTGAAGATTTTGATGTCACGACATTCGTCGACACGCTCTTTATACTTTATCTCTAAAAGGCGACATCATTTTCGTGTCACACACTAAAATATGTGCAGTATGCTATTTCTCTTAAAAATCAACACACGATCTAACAATATCTTATGCTTCAGCAATTTTGGGAAACGTCCTAATCTCAAATCAGAACTTCATTATGAAGTACCTAAAGACTAAACACGCAACGAAGAAGGGTCGTTGCGATTCATATTGTTGTACCTCAAAGCTGTCAAAGACCTCAAAGTCGCTCGCTCTGACTCAGGTGTGACGGCAAAAGTGTTATTCTTAAAACAAATTGATATGTAACATATTATATATGTTATTTTTTGCTAAACCCCTTGTAAGTAATCATCATTAGTAATTATAGGTATACTAGCAGCGAAACCCGGCGTTGCTCGGGTTAAAATACATCGCATGTTTAATGGTATTAAAAATATATAAGGATACATTTTTTAACATATTATAGATTTCTATTTTCGATATTGAAAGACTTTCCAGAACATTCAAATAGTTTGTTATTTTCTTTACTCGACTACAACCACAATTGAACTGACGAAAAGTCACTGAATTTCGATTTATTCTCCGAAATTTCCAGTACCAGATCACTCTAGAATATTTAGATGTACATCACTTCGATTTGGTTTTTATAGATCAATAATAACACTCGTACACATTTTGGAACTTTCCAGACCAATGCAAAAATTCTCGATCATAATAAATTGCACTCATTTATGAATTTCCCAGATAATTCGGAAAATTTCTAGAACGTTCTCGAACATTCTAACTCGATAATAACAGTTTTGGGACATTTTGGAACTTTCTAGATGAAGCCAGAAATTTGTAGAACTTTCTCAAACATTCTATATCGATTATAATAGTTTGCATTCATTCTAGAATTTTCTAGATCATTCCAGATATTTGTTGAACTTTCTAGAACACTCCAGATAAACTATAACCGTTTTACTCATTTTGGAACTTTCTAGATCATTTAAGAAATTTCTCGAACATTCTAAATCGATCATAATCAATTGCACTAATTTTGTAATTTTCCAGATCATTCGGAAATTTTCTAGAACGTTCTTGAACATTCTAACTCGATAATAACAGTTTTGGACATTTTGGAACTTTCTAGATGAAGCCAGTTCAATTATAACCGTTTTACTCATTTTGGAACTTTCTAGATCATTCAAGAAATTTCTCGAACATTCTAAATCGATCATAATCAATTGCACTCATTTTGAAACTTTCCAGATCATTCGGAAAATTTCTAGAACATTCTCGATCATTCTAAATAGATCATAATAAATTGCACTCATTTTGGAACTTTCCAGATAATTCTGGAAATTTCTAGAACGTTCTCGAACATTCTAACTTGATAATAACAGTTTTGGACATTTTGGAACTTTCTAGATGAAGCCAGAAATTTGTAGAACTTTCTCAAAACATGCTATATCGATTATAATAGTTTACATTCACTCTAGAATTTTCTAGATCATTCCAGATATTTGTTGAACTTTCTAGAACATTCCAGATCGATTATAACAGTTTTACATATTTTGGAACTTTCCATTCCAGAAATTTTGAGATCTTTTCAGAAGTCCTCATGCGTTAGAAAAGGACAGCAATATATGTTTTAACATTTTCGCCACCCACAACCACCCCCTTCCACCCACCGCGACCAAACTCCCTTACTACCACCTGGAGACCAAGGGGTATTAACCACCCCAACAGGAAGTTGATTAGGGTTGGTGGTGATTGAGAAAACTGCGTATTTACGTACCCACAAAAGCATTTTATATATATTACTAGCAGCGAAACCCGGCGTTGCTCGGGTTAAAATACATCATTCATGTTTAATGGTATAAAAAATATATAAGGATAATTTTTTTAACATATTATAGATTTCTATTTTCGATATTGAGAGACTTTCCAGAACATTCAAATAGTTTGTTCTTTTTTTTACTCGACTGCAATCACAATTGAACTGACGAAAAGTCACTGAATTTCGATTTATATACCGAAATTTCCAGTACCAGATCACTCTAGAATATTTAGATGTACATCACTTCGATTTGGTTTTTATAGATCAATAATAACACTCGTACACATTTTGGAACTTTCCAGACCAATCCAAAAATTCTCGATCATAATAAATTGCACTCATTTTTGAACTTCCCAGATAATTCGGAAAATTTCTAGATCGTTCTCGAACATTCTAACTCGATAATAACAGTTTTGGGACATTTTGGAACTTTCTAGATGAAGCCAGAAATTTGTAGAACTTTCTCAAACATTCTATATCGATTATAATAGTTTGCATTCATTCTAGAATTTTCTAGATCATTCCAGATATTTGTTGAACTTTCTAGAACACTCCAGATAAATTATAACCGTTTTCCTCATTTTGGAACTTTCTAGACCATTCAAGAAATTTCTCGAACATTCTAAATCGATCATAATCAATTGCACTAATTTTGTAACTTTCCAGATCATTCGGAAAATTTCTAGAACGTTCTTGAACATTCTAACTCGATTGTTCCGTGATAATAACAGTCTTGGACATTTTGGAACTCTCTAGATGAAGCCAAATCAATTATAACCGTTTTACTCATTTTGGAACTTTCTAGATCATTCAAGAAATTTCTCGAATATTCTAAATCGATCATAATCAATTGCACTCATTTTGTAACTTTCCTGATCATTCGGAAAATTTCTAGAACGTTCTTGAACATTCTTACTCGATAATAACAGTCTTGGACATTTTGGAACTTTCTAGATGAAGCCAGATCAAATATAACCGTTTTACTCATTTTGGAACTTTCTAGATCATTCAAGAAATTTCTCGAACATTCTAAATCGATCATAATCAATTGCACTCATTTTGGAACTTTCCAGATCATTCGGAAAATTTCTAGAACATTCTCGATCATTCTAAATCGATCATAATAAATTGCACTCATTTTGGAACTTTCCAGATCATTCTGGAAATATCTAGAACGTTCTCGAACATTCTAACTCGATAATAACAGTTTTGGACATTTTGGAACTTTCTAGATGAAGCCAGAAATTTGTAGAACTTTCTCAAAACATGCTATATCGATTATAATAGTTTGCATTCACTCTAGAATTTTTTAGATCATTCCAGATATTTGTTGAACTTTCTAGAACATTCCAGATCGATTATAACCGTTTTACACATTTTGGAACTTTCCATTCCAGAAATTTTGAGATCTTTTCAGAAGTCCTCATGCGTTAGAAAAGGACAGCAATATATATTTTAACATTTTCGCCACCCACAACCACCCCCTTGCACCCACCGCGACGAGACTCCCTTACTACCACCTGGAGACCAAGGGGTATTTACCACCCCAACGGGAAGTTGATTGGGGTTGGTGGTGATTGAGAAAACTGCGTATTTACGTACCCACAAAAGCATTTTATATATATTATTAGATTAGATTTATCCATAAAAAAACATCATCATGATGGGCCCTTTCTTTCTCTACCAAAGAGTACTATAGTATTTTTGCGTAATTCACAAATTGCAGCTTTGTACCCACATTACACACACGATGCAGAGCTAAATGCTCTGCATCGTGTGTATAGTGTGTGTCAAATGCATGGTAGTGTGTGTAATGTTTTTTTTAATTAAAATTATGTATTTTATAATGCATAATTATATAAAACGCCTCACGTATTAATTTATAGATAGGTACCTCATATAAACATGTAGCCCTACCTAAAATTTCAGTCCCCTTTTTCAGCCCATTTTGCAAAGCAACTAAAAATATTTTAATAAATGTTTCATCTATACATATAAAAACATTCCTTAACAGAATTGATGGAAGAAATGTTTCGTATTTTATTGAAACTCATCGCGTAATGAGGTCAAAAAGGGGTAGAAAGTTATTTTAGGGGTGATTTGCATCGAAGTTGATATCAATACTCCTTAGTACTTTTGATTTAAATTACATTTTATTTTGACACATGTTTGAAAACTCAATTCGATTTTTACAGATTACAGAATAAGGCAGATGGAGCACCCGGAACACGGGAGTGAGGCCAAAAAACAAATACAAATTGTAAAACACATACCTGTGGGGCGATTACTTAACTAAATTTCAATCATTTTCGAATTGAAATCGGTTCAATATAGCGGTTTACTGATAACTTTTTTACGTTCTGATAACTGCAAATACAAACAATGGTTCCTTAGAAATGGAACCATTTCCGATTTTGTAAAATTTGTACCGATTCAGACGTTATTTCAATCTGAATTTCATTGAAATAACGTTACGTAATCCACGTACTGGTATTCGCTTTTGAATTTGTGTTTGCTTTGTTTAAAAAACTTTATTTAACGAAAAACACTTTCGTTTAAATAATCTTTGTGGTGTTTTAGCCTCACTCCCGTGTTTCGCGCGCTCTATCTGCCTTTTGTTCTGTAATCTGAGCCGATTTTATTCAAAAAACTTGGTGCAATGCAATACTCTTTAAAATTGGAATGTCAAATATAACAGAATATTTAAATCGGATTAGAATTCGAAACTTAAATATTTTTTGTTCTTGGATTTGAATGAAAAACTTACCTTATGCCTTGATTTTCCTTCGAAAATTCCTTGGAAATCTCTTAGATTACCTACTTAGCGAATATTTGCGATTGCTGTATAATTTGTTTGGAAGTTCATTTTCACTATTTCATTAGAATATTTTAAGTGTAGTTCATTTAATTTCTTTTTCATTTGTTGTTATAATAATTAAATAAGATACTTTTAGTTTTATTTATTAGTGTATAATATTGGTTTTTAGTTTTAATAGTAAAAATATCCGTGTTTGATTTTTCGGGGTGATTTGCATCGAAGTTAAGAGGAAACGCTGGTGGCGTTTGTTCCATACAAACGTAATCCTCAGTTTCCTCTCTGGATAATGACACTAGAGCAATGATTATTTTACCATGCAATCTGTAGGTACCACTGTATGTCTCTCGGTTGTGTTTTTCGCCATAAATTAATTATTATAAGAATTAGGAGCTTTCTAAAATGACAAAAACTGACCATTTTTACTGCCCTTATCAGACGTCCAGCAAACAAATTTGACGAATATAAAAAATAAAAGGAAAACCGACAGACATAGCCAAAGCACTTCTTATTATATTCTTGAAAAAAAAAACGATCTAGTGTTGGAGGAGGAAACTGGGGATAACGAAATAGCGATTTCGTCTATTTTAAATAGGTATAATCGATCCAAGCTGCAGTTGTCTCTATCGTCCCTCATACATTTATATTCCAGCAACAGCGCGACAGCAATAGATTTGTTAAATACCTATTTTTCAAATTTCATGCAGCCATCCTTACCTCTTAATAGCAATACTCCATAGTGCTTTTGATTTATATATTCTTTTATATTTGACATTACAGTTTTAAAGAGTTTTGCCACAGGTGTTGCAATGCACCAAGCTTTTATGTGAGTTCAACTTTTTTTGAATAAAATCGGATTGAGTTTTTAGACATTTTTATCTGTCTGGTTCATAGCTGATATTATAAGGAGTAACTTAGCTACTTTTATTTTTGAAAAATAATAAGTTTCCGAGCAAAAGAATTGAAACTGTACGCGGGTGAAACCGCGGGGGTCTGCTAGTTTGCAATAAGACTATTCCAAATTTCAAGTCAATAGCATCAGTGGTTGCTGAAATATACCGATGACTGACGGACAGACGGACGGACGGACGGACGGACGGACGGACGGACGGACGGACGGACAGACGGACAGACGGACGGAGTGATACCATAAGGATTTCTTTTTACCTTTTTGGTTCGGAACCCTAAAAATAAGCGATGTTTACTAGAACAAGTAGATAGATACCTCAATAGAAAGTACTCCTAGTCACGCTACTGGACTGAAATTACTTTAATGGAACAATGTGTGAGCGTCATTTCATCATAATTTATGCATAATGGTTTTCCTTTAACCCCGCCAATATCAATGAAAGCTCTAATAGTCGCTCATGACGATGAAATGGTAGAAAATTGCGGTCACACGATAATTATATAACATACCAACCGTTATTTATTAAAAACTACGTAAATAAAACTAAATAATACCTACAAATATGAAGTTGTAGTGACACTGCTCGAGTATCCTCTTTAGATCCCGTGTCCTGCGTCTTTAATTGGATATTGTCTATTTAATAATAGATAACTAGATCGTTATCTAATTTGAACGGTTAGTATTCATAAATCGTTCTGGCAAACTGATTAAATAATTCGGCAGCATCGTTGTGACCGGTAATATAGTAGGGTTAACGACGAAATTATTGGTAAAGTAATCACTGTTATCATCGGCTCATAAGATATAACGGTTCTTAGATGGCCCTGTCATAATGGGCTCGTCCTGGCAAATCCATTATATCTCAAGAACACCTAGCACCTTGCGAAGCGAAGATTTTGTTTCCAGAATGAGTCACAAATTTCTCAAAAGTAGTCGCCCAAATAATATTATTTGTCGACATATGCTTCAAAAGATATGAAGAAATACACGCTGTACGACTTGATATCGAAAATTAAAACTAAAAATTCTTCCAGCAATACTACTATCCCACCAAAAACATTTTTATGTAAAATGTTGCCAAGACATATAGCTTGCACTGTCAAAAAGTTATCAGATCTCATGTAGAGCCAAGCTTATAACTCTACTTGCCCTTACTCTACAAGCCCTAACTTCACAAACTCTACACCTTAGTCAAAATATGTGGCTTGGCCGTTTCGCTACCGTCACATGGGAGTAAGGTGAAAAATGTATTCACTGTTACTTTTTTGTTATACAATAGTTCTTGTAGTAGTGAAACGGCCAAGCCACATATTTTGACTACGGTGTGTAGAGTTTGTGAAGTTAGGGCTTGTAGAATAAGGGCAAGTAGAGTTATAAGCTTGGCGCTACATGAGATCTGATAACTTTTTGACAGTGCAAGCTATATGTCTTGGCAATATTTACATAAAAATGTTTTTGGTGAGATTTCACTTCTTTTTACCCGACTGACCCGGAAGGAGGGTTATGTTTTTCGAGTGTATGTATGTATGTATGTATGTATGTATGTATGTATGTATGTATGTATGTATGTATGTCTATTTCTTTGTGCCGCTCTGCAGCCTAAACGGCTTGATGGATTTAAGCATATGAGATGTCGTTAGATTCGTCTTGACTGGAGGAGTGTCATAGGGTATATTATTTTTATATAGCGCCTAATAATAAAAAAATAGGGGGGTATTAAAAATAAAAGGTTCGGTATTATAACAATATGGGTATCAAATGAAAGCTTGTAAATAGACCATTCCATATATGTATATATTGTAATACTTTTATGCTACCATTTTGACGTAAACTGCAAAAAAACACGTTTAATGCAAGGACAGTAGGTACCTACTGAGCCGTTACCATACGTAAATCACAGATTTAGCGTTCCTTTACCGTTCCGCTCATTTACTTACAACTAAACTACTACTTAACACATACAACTCTTTCTGTATAATACTAAAAAGTCTGAAATAAATTAAATTATTAAAAGAAACAAAAAACCCGACTGCGTAAAACATAAATTAACTGAAAAAAGAAAACCAAGCTCTTAAATCTATAGAATTTTGAATATAACTTGAATTTTATAAGTTATTGCAAACAAATATTACAAAAAAATACATACTTAGGTTATTGGTTGTCCCCGATTGCAATACCTTATCAAATTCAAGTTATATTCAAAATTCTATAGATTTAAGAGCTTGTTTTTCTCTTTTCAGTTAATTTATGTTTTACGCAGTCGGGTTTTTTGTTTCTTTTATTGGAAGTTACGGTTGTTTTTTTTTTGTGTTTGAAATTTCCAAGTTTTATAATTATTTTGTTGATTGTGTTCTAATACAAGCTTACATACCAAATTTCAGCTTTCTAGGACTTCCGGAACTACCCTATGAGTTTTGATGATCATCAGTGAGTCAGTGACGAAATCGGGGTTTTTTAGATATCAATAAATTCTTAAGTATAAGAGCTATGTTATTGAAACTTAATATGTTTAATAAGTTTACTATTGACATCATGTCCTGAGAATTTTGTTTATCTGGTATACCTAATCCAAACCCAAGTTATGAGGGTTCAAAAAAACGACGAAGCGCTTCGAGAAAAGGTAGGTAGTGCCCTTTCGCTTCGCTTGGCTGTCTTGGCGGGGGGCACTTCCGTGCCCCCAGATTAAATTTTAAAATTGTCCCTTAGTAAAATTATGCAGAAAATGGGAAATAGTGTTGCGTAGCGACATCTACCATTAAGTAGAAACAATAGGTAATGAGGTAATACGTGGCGACATCTTGTATTGAGTAGAAATAGTAAATTATTCACGTATGATGATAGATGGCAGTAAGTGTTCGTAAAAATATAGAAAGCAAATAAATTTAAATCGATTATACATTTATTTAAATATTAATTAATTTCATTATTAAAAAAAAACAATTCAACAGTTTAAATATCAAAATGTCGTGGTGATTAAAAAAAAACACTGGCAATTCGTGGCAATGGCAACACTACACTGCAGCCCAGTATTTTTTTTTTCTTTTTTGACGTGCTGTCAAAGAAAATAAACAGCACGTGTAAAAATGCGCATTGAAACTTGTTATTTCTGTTCATCCAGGATATATCCTGGCCATGGCATTCAATTTGTAAGGAACGACTGCAAGGTAACAAACATTTCAATACTAATATACCACAAACCAAAACAAAGGATATTATTGTGAAACTAACCAAACAATGGACAGATTTTCAGATTTTGCCGTTCAAAATGCCATGCAGCGTTCAAAAAGAAGAAGAACCCACGTAAAACCAAATGGACCAAAGCGTACCGTAAGACTGCTGGCAAGGAATTGGCAATTGACCCGTCGTTCGAGTTCGAAAAACGTCGCAATGCCCCTGTGAAATACAGTCGTGAATTATGGACAAAGACCATCGAAGCCATGAAGAAAGTCGAAGAGATTAGGCAGAGGAGGTCTAATAACTACATTATGCAGCGATTGAGGAAAGGGCGGGAAGTTGAATGGCAGAGAGACGTCAGGGAAGTACAGAGGGATATTTCACTTATCAAGTAAGTTGGCTTTACATTCTATCAATAGGTAGGTCAAATATTGAGGAGTGTGTAATCTAAAAACATGGAGGATGCAACCAATGAAGTAAAATTACTTGCGGTAAGTCTAGGATTCAAAGCCATGTATTCAATTTAGTCCCTAGTAGGGCACTTATGGAGGTCAAAGCTACTGAAGATACCACCAGTTCGTAAGTCGGCCTTCAAATGACAAGGATTGGTAATGAAATCTCTATTGTGTATATTCATTAGGTTAAGGATGTTTTATTTATTTATTTATAGACGAGCAGCTTGTAAGCTGATGTGTCTATTTCACACAGCGTTGAAAGTCACTCCGCACTTATACATAGTTCACTTTTCAACAATAATTAGGTAGTCGTCTAAACACACAGTAGAAACACGTAGTGCTATCGAAGCTTTTACGAGTATTTTTCTCACAAACACCGTAATTTCCATGGCATTAAGCGTTTCGTTCATTGTTCTACAACAACATTTGTGGCCGGATGGCCTCAATTGATCGGAACATAGTTGTGAAGTGTGGCGTCTTCTCTATACATAGTAATAACAGCTCAATGTAAAAACATAGAATTTCACTTATCTGACAGTGGTGACCAACAACTGAAAATCAGCACTAGCCCAGTACATAAGTAAGTTGTAAACCTGCATAAGGTTTACAGTTTGCAACTGACTCGTTGTGTTTTTAATAGTGTTGTGGTGATTCAGTATAAATATTTTTTATCTATGCCTTATTTGATCCTAATGACCTACTGGCTGATGACTGATCATGACCAACCTGAATCAACCCCTGCATCCTGTATTCTACTATTTGATAGGCCAGTTGGTGTGATTGGTGGTTAGGTTCTATCACACCGCTGTTTGTAGATTCCCACCCAGGACATGCATTGGTGTGCATGAATATGTCTGCATATCCTGAGTCTGGGTGTCAATTATGTGGTTTCCATAGTACAAACTGCTTAGTTTGGGATCAGATAGCCATGTGTCAATGTCACAAGATATTTATTTATATTTGTCTCTACATTCTCTTAAATCTACTTTTCCAGATCACCAGCAGCGGGTCTCAAGCAACGCCAAGCTGCAGAGGACACCGAGATGGACGTTGAGCCTGAAACCATTGAGGTTGTTGACGCCAAAGGCCGTAAGCAAGTCATTGAAGCTCCTGTCATGGTACCAGCTACCGGAGAAATGATTGAGGATGGTGGTGATATTGTATTGTAAAATACCACAGAATTTTAACAAGAAAGTGCAAAGATGACTTGATACAACATAAAGGGTTGTCCGAGGATAAAGTAAGAAACATGTTGATTGCGCAATTTAACAAAACTGTAATAAAAATTAATATTTAAGTAATAATAACATTGTTTTCTTTACATTTCTAAAGTTACCAGATCTCATGGGGGCGCGTAAAGTTATAAGCTTGGCTCTACATAAGATTTGATAACATTTTGAGTGTGAGCCATATGGTCAGTTTTAGCAACATTTTAAATGAAAATGTTTTTGTTGGGATCACAATTTATAAATACTGGAAAACTATAAAAATATCCTGGGACCTCCTGTATCATTCATTGTATTCTATCGATAACATAGAATAAAGAAAGTATTGATTTGCTAGCCATAGGCGACAATTTAATCCTCTTATGTCTGCCTGGGGTGTTAAACATTTTTTGAACACTTATTAGGTTGACCTGTAGGTACCTAAAATCTTATGATCTTCACTTCGAATTCTTGTATGATCCTTGGCAAATGTACCTATTTAATTCCGATAACAATTATTGGATAATTACTTATGATTGAGTTATTTTCATTGCACATGATAACAAGAACCTGATGATGCACAATGTAATTCAATGGACTCATTTGAGTGTTTTATTTACTGCTTCAATTCATCTATTTTATGGTCTTAAATGCATCCATTGCGTTCAAGGAAAATTTAAATGAATGGAGTAGGACTTATCTATTGAGGTACTACAGAATATTACTATAATTGAACCGAGTGTTTCCAACCCCTACCTAATTCAATTAGTATGAAGCATAGTTCGAATTAAATAACTAAATACGAACACTGGTTTACTATTATACTAGTCTTTGTACCAGAAAAACTATTAAGAATTAAATTTTCATTAAAAAATAAGTAATGGCGCTATATACTTACATTTTCGGTATTATAATTGCTTGTTTGTCTTACGTAGTGTATCAAAAGTATGTGAATGTGTACACAAGCTTTGTTATTAAGCCAGAAAAACGGTATGACTACATTATAGGTAAGTGCAGTTATAAAAAGTGCCTGATTCTGTTTTAATAGCAATAATTAGGTTGAGTGTCAGTATGTTCAAAAGTGACATGCAACGGACTAAAATATTTGAATCCCAGCATTAGAGGTTGAGTCCCTGGAAATCGTTTAGGAGTGCTCATGTATTTTATGGACGGAACGATTTGCTTCTAGGACCCACCAGTTTAGGCTGGACTGTCAGTGTAAGATTTATTAAGTACTTAGGTACTTACCTAGAGACTTCATATTAGACTACAGCCAAAGAGTTTATATGTATGTTTGATGGCGTTAATCTTAGGCGTCAATCTTATTAGATAAATGGAAACTGCTAACAGAAAATAGGTATAGGTAGGTAGGTGTGTATACGTAGTCTCTAACGCAAAGGTCTTAGCCAACTACGTTAAAACCTCATCCAGTGGGCGCCGGCACAGCAGGCTGCGTGCTAGCCTCCCGCCTTACTGAGGATCCTACCACGAAGGTTTTGCTCATTGAGGCTGGTGACCACATGGGGTACTTCACCAAGATACCGCTGACGCCTACCGCGGCGCAGCTGGGTCCTTATGATTGGTCTGTGAGGAGTGAAGCGCAGAAATTCTCGTCATTCGGTCTTTGGGGGCAGGTGAGTGTCGAAGGTAATTGTGTTCAAATCCTAGAATAACCTTAGGGTTTCGGTGAAGGATCGATGAAGTACTCGCCCGGCTTCCACCGTCCGCGTCATGTTCTAAAATTTTTCATCAAGCACGAATTGGTGTGTTCCGAATATTGTAATTGAGAGCGATTTCCTTTCTAGAATTTGTGTGCTTACCACCTTCGATAACATTATCACTTTCCAAGGAGAGATAAATCTTGTGTTGCTCATACCTAAAAATTTAATCTTGATGTAGAAAGACGGAATCCCACTAAAAACATTTTTATGTAAAATGTTGCCGCCAAGACATATAGCTCATACTGTCAAAAAATTATCAGATCTCATGTAGAGCCAAGCTTATAACTCTACATGCACTTACTCTACAAGCCCTAACTTCACAAACTCTACACCTTAGTCAAAATATGTGGCTTGGCCGTTTCGCTACCGTCACATGGGAGTAAGGTGAAAAATGTATCCTTCCTTACCTACCTTTTCTCGAAGCGCTTCGTCGTTTTTTTGAACCCTCATAACTTGGGTTTGGATTATACCAGATAAACAAAATTCTCAGGACATGATGTCAATAGTAAACTTATTAAACATATTAAGTTTCAATAACATAGCTCTTATACATTAGATTTTTATTGATTTCTAAAAAAACCCCGATTTCGTCACTGACTCACTGATGATCATCAAAACTCATAGGGTACTTCCAGAAGTCCTAGAAAGCTGAAATTTGGTATGTAGGCTTGTATTAGTACACAAACAACAAAAAAATTATAAAACTTGGAAATTTCAAACAAAAAAAAAACATAAGCAACTTACAAAAAGAAGTGAAATCCCACCAAAAACATTTTTATGTAAAATGTTGCCGCCAAGACATATGGCTCGTACTGTCAAAAAGTTATCAGATCTCATGTAGAGCCAAGCTTATAACTCTACATGCACTTACTCTACAAACCCTAACTTCACAAACTCTACACACCGTAGTCAAAATATGTGGCTTGGCCGTTTCAATACTACAAGAACTATAGAATAACAAAAAAGTAATGAACAGTGAATACATTTTTCACCTTACTCCCATGTGACGGTAGCGAAACGGCTAGCTAAGCCATATATTTTGACTAAGGTGTAGAGTTTGTGAAGTTAGGGCTTGTAGAGTAAGTGCATGTAGAGTTATAAGCTTGGCTCTACATGAGATCTGATAACTTTTTGACAGTACGAGCCATATGTCTTGGCGGCAACATTTTACATAAAAATGTTTTTGGTGGGATTTCACTTCTTTTTGTAAGTTGCTTATGTTTTTTTTTTGTTTGAAATTTCCAAGTTTTATAATTTTTTTGTTGTTTGTGTACTAATACAAGCCTACATACCAAATTTCAGCTTTCTAGGACTTCTGGAAGTACCCTATGAGTTTTGATGATCATCAGTGAGTCAGTGACGAAATCGGGGTTTTTTAGAAATCCATAAAATCTAATGTATAAGAGCTATGTTATTGAAACTTAATATGTTTAATAAGTTTACTATTGACATCATGTCCTGAGAATTTTGTTTATCTGGTATAATCCAAACCCAAGTTATGAGGGTTCAAAAAAACGACGAAGCGCTTCGAGAAAAGGTAGGTAGTGCCCTTTCGCTTCGCTTGGCTGTCTTGGCGGGGGGCACTGCCGTGCCCCCAGATTCACTGTTCATTACTTTTTTGTTATTCAATAGTTCTTGTAGTATTGAAACGGCCAAGCCACATATTTTGACTAAGGTGTGTAAAGTTTGTGAAGTTAGGGCTTGTAGAGTAAGTGCATGTAGAGTTATAAGCTTGGCTCTACATGAGATCTGATAATTTTTTGACAGTATGAGCTATATGTCTTGGCGGCAACATTTTACATAAAAATGTTTTTAGTGGGATTTCACATCTTTTTGTAAGTTGCTTATGTTTTTTTTTTGTTTGAAATTTCCAAGTTTTATAATTTTTTTGTTGTTTGTGTACTAATACAAGCTTACATACCAAATTTCAGCTTTCTAGGACTTCAGGAAGTACCCTATGAGTTTTGATGATCATCAGTGAGTCGGTGACGAAATCGGGGTTTTTTAGATATCAATAAAATCTAAAGTATAATAGCTATGTTATTGAAACTTAATATGTTTAATAAGTTTACTATTGACATCATGTCCTGAGAATTTTGTTTATCTGGTATAATCCAAACCCAAGTTATGAGGGTTCAAAAAAACGACGAAGCGCTTCGAGAAAAGGTAGGTAGTGCCCTTTCGCTTCGCTTGGCTGTCTTGGCGGGGGGCACTCCCGTGCCCCCAGATAGGTAAACGAGTAGGTACTTATACTAAAACCAGCTTTCTTGATTTTTTTATTAGGAAGGAATTTTCCATGTTTATTTTCAAGTCTCCAATAATACCTCGGGGTAAAGGTCTCGGCGGGTCGGGCCAGATCAACTTCCTTCTCCATGGCTTCGGACTTCCTGAGGACTACAACAGGTGGGCAGAACGAGGGTTCAGAGGCTGGAGCCATGAAGACCTGAAACCTTATTTTATAAGGGCATTCGGAACTGCTAGAAGCGAATTCGATTCAGGACATTGTTCTGCTGATGGTGAATGTCCTGGGTCCAAGGTAAGCTAGGTACATTTTTATTGACTTCAGCGTGGCTTTGACTACCGGGGTTTATGTGTGCCTTCGAATGAGACGAACGCGGTGAAACTCAGCAAGGTTTAACTAATATTTTTGGACAATCTGATTATATTGGCTATTTGTTTGTATGCCTACTTAAATTTTGTGATGTTATAAAGAGGACCTTATCGTCACCCCCTCTGCCCAGTGAGCCCTTGCCTGTATGGTCGCCTAGAGTATGGTCGAATCTTGCAAATATTTGACTCACGATTCGATTACAGACACCGGACAAGTGAAACTAAATAAAAGCTTGTAAAAAGCAACTCACGCTCTCTTTATTCTTCTGACCTTTTAATTTATCTTCTCACCAGTCGCCAATGAAACTGAAACTAATAGACGATGGCAACGAACTGATGAACGCGTTCAAACAAGCATCGAGTGAACTAATAGACAAACACACAATCTTTAGGAAAGCAACAGCCACTATACTGGATGGTGTCAGACACTCAACTCTGGACGCTTATTTGAAGCCAGCATTGACGAGGAAGAACTTTCACGTCATGCTTAAAACAAAAGCTGTTTCTGTAAGTTTTACATTCAGGATGACTTTGTATTGAGTACACAAACTTGTAAGGATGGACTCATCAGTAAGAAAATAAACAAGGCTAAATCTATAATTGCCAAAAATATTCTGTTCTGACCAAAGTTATTATAAAATACCTTAACAAAAAGTATGGACCAGCCGATTTGTTGCAGGTAGGGATTGCAATCTGGATACTTCGAAATTCGAAAATGACTGAAAAATCCGGATTTTTGAGCCTATTATAAATCCGAATATTGAAAACCAAATCCGGTTTTTTCGTAAATCATTTAAATCATAATTGACAATAGTTGATAGTTAATTTTATCATTGAATATCCAGTAGATGTAGGTCAGTATTGCTCTGACGCACAAATCCGCACAATATTTAAAACTCCTGCGCTTTAGTTCGTGCGATTGCGTTGCCGTGTCTGTTCACGGTGCCTATAAGGTCTATAATAAAATCTATAAACCGCTCGGCTCACACGCTGCTAGCTGCTCCCGCTAATCCATCTAGCTAGTAGCTAAGTCGGCCAGTGAGACTTAGATAGAGGCGACGCACGCGCGGCGCGAGTAACAACTCTTTGCACAACGTAATATCAAGAATTATAGTTCTAGACGGGTTACCGCTGAAAGCTTTCGAGTCTGGCACACCAGCTTTCTAAGTAAGCTTCCTTGATATGGAGTATCTGGTGGTCTGTGCGCTTGGGTTTCCAATTTCCTGAGCGAACGGTCTATTCATGTGGTCATAGACGGTAGTTCGTCGGACCTTTTGGCAATCAATTCTTCAGGGTTCAGTTCTCTCTGCAACCTTATTTCTGCTGCATATTAACGATCTGGTGGCCTGGTATTTTTGGATACGCAGACGACAGCACCGTTGTTATATTCCCAGCGCGCGAGCCACCAGTGACTAGATCAAATTGTTGCGAGAGGTCATGGTAGAGTGTTTGAGCGTGATCTTATAGGCAGTCTCCGTTTGGGGCCATGCCAATCTGGTCACTTTTAATGCCACCAAGACGCAGGCGTGTCTTTTCACCGTCAAACGGAGTCCTTTCCACCACGATTTCGTCCTCAACTCAATAAACCGCCGAGCCAGAAGACTCATCGGAGATGAGACTTTAATTACGACAAAACTCACGAGCCTCGACCATCGAAAAAAAGTTGCTTGCTTGCCTTATCGGTTTTCTACAGGATATATTTTGGAGAGTGTGTGCAGGAATTGTTCAACCTTATTCCAACCACCATCCCTATTTTTCGCGCCTCAGTGGCCAAACGCAAGTTCATATTAAATTTTTTTTAAGAATATTTGCAGTTTTATTTAATTTTTATTCAAAAGCAATGGAAAAACAATAAAATAGAACACCTATCTTCAAACTAATAATAGTTTAGCATAAAACTACGCGTACAATTTAAAATTACAAAAAAAAAAAAACGAAATTCGAAAAATCCGGATGTATATGTGATGATAATCTTGGAATCCGGATTTGAAGAAAAAAACGGATTTTGCAATCTCTAGTTGCAGGTCCTTCTGCGACCTTGACCATTTAAAAGCAGATGACCCTTATGACTGTTGAATACTTAAAAATACCTCTCCAAGTTCTTCAAGTAGGTATAGATGCCTGATGGTAAGCGGTTACTGTAGCTTATAGACGCTTGCAACACCAGAGTTATCATTCGCACGTTGCCGATCCTGCAGAAATCTCCACACCCTTTTTGAAGTACCCTATGCTGTACTCCCTTGGGAAAACTACGGCGGGGAGCTCATTCCATAGTCTGAGCTTACGAATTGTTTGCTGTCATTATTACACTCATGTTTAGCAAAAACCCTGAGACCTTTAGCACTTACTGTTCATAATATTTCAGATTCGATTTGAGAACAAGACAGCGTCATTCCTATACATACTGCAAAGTCACCGGGAACTGAACAACATATTTGTGAACAAAGAGATCATAGTTTCAGCTGGCGCTATCAAGACTCCACAACTCCTCATGCTTTCAGGGATTGGCCCAAAGGAATTATTGGAAAGGTGACAAATGTTTTTATCTCGTAGCATGTGTAAAAAGCACGGCTGGAGGATAAGCTAAGATTGAATGTGCATTCCAGGTTAAAAATACGGATAGTCGCTGAAAACGAACATGTTGGCAAGAATCTTCACGATCACATGAATCTGCCACTCTATGTCAGCATTAAGAGGCCTATAAGTATCACTTTGGCTAAGGTGTTCAGTTTTGGTACAATTTGGGAATACTTTTGGAAAAATAGTGGTAAGTTATTCCATCTTATAAATTGTTATGTTACGTCAAAAGGCTATCAAACAGACAGGCGATCCACCAGATGGTACATATTCACCAGCTTTAGATATTTACAGTACCATGAAAATCCAATGTCTTGCCTTTCTTGAAGAGAAAAAGACGTCTCAAGATAATGCCATAAAGGGAAACCTACACAGCATTTTGTTTAATTTCAACAGGTCCACTGTCATTTCCTCCTGTGGCTGGCGTGGAGTATCAGAACTCATCAGCTGTAATGCTATTTTCAATGGGCAGCGCCAGTGAGAGGCTGCTTAGAGATCTGTCTAATTATAAACCTAAGGTTAGTGCCTAAAAAATGTCTAACCATTGAATATTGTTGTACACAGCTATTTCTAATTATCATCCATGTCAATAAAAAAACTTACGCCATCTCTTCTTTCTCTGTGTCGAGAGCAATAATTTCCCAATGCCTTTTTTATATTTGCAAATTGTAGGTATACCGTGAAACCTTCCCATTCCACAACGATACTAAGAAAGAAGGTTTCATGTTCCTAGCGACCTGCGTACAACCGAAGAGCAGAGGAACTGTGACCCTTAAGGATACCAGCTCTTATGTGCCACCTATTGTCGATGTTAATTACTTGGAGCAGCACTGGGACGTAAGGTGTATGACAAGAGGTACCTATTTAAATGCATAAGTTCTTGTGTTTGAAGGAACACCTGATTTTATGTGAAGATCCATTATCCTCACTAACTGTCATCAGTAAGTAATAAATAAGTGAAGTTAAAACCTGGTTTTCAAGTGGAGCTCCCACTACATTCAGGTAGTGAAGGGGAAGTAATAGGACATTACTTCTTTTGCTTTATTTTTAATGATGGCGGACGTTTAACCTCCAATGTTGGTTGCTTTTGAGCAGGCATGTAACCAGGTCTATGATGAGATCAGAGCACAGGTGCATTACCAGTGCTCTGGTCTCATCATCATGTTCTTACATTATGATCATCATTAACACTTTACCAGAAGGGCAGCAGTAAAAGAAGTATGGTGACGTATAGTGAAGCTAGCATCATGGCCACCAAATTGTCATGGTGTGAAATGTACAAGTAGATCAAAATTAATAGCTTCAATGTTATTAACATATTTCAAACGAATTTTTCAGCTGTGAGAAGAATAGAACAGCTTATATCATCGAAACCGTTCCAAGAAGTTGGAGCTAGAATCCACTGGCCACGACCAGAGAGGTGTTTGACCTTTTGGAAATATTCCAGGGAAGAACAGATTGGATTTATAAAACGAAGAAGGTTGTATTTTCTTGCTGTAAACCTACTGAAAAACCTTTAGTGCGTAAACGATTATAATGCTTCAATGAAATAGCAAGAGGCAGGTCGTATAGAGATCGAAATATTAATGAGGTTTTTGAAAAACTATAGGTGGGACAGTTGAAATGAATAATACTATGCGAGAATGAAATGATTTTATTAAGTACTAGCTGTTCTCCGCGGTTTCACTCACGTTCCCGGGATAAAAAATCATATAATACTCGGGGATAATGTAGCTTCCTATTGGTGAAAGAATTGTTCGAATCCAACTGGTAATTCCAGAGATTAGCCCGTTTAAACAAACAAACATAAATACTTTTCCACTTTATTGTATCTAAAGTTTTTTTAAGTTCGCTAAAACAAAGGCCCAAAGTATTCAATAAAAAAAAGTCGAGGGCATGATGATTTACCCGTTTTGGCAGCTAGGCTTTGCCATACCCCTGATTTTATTCTATACTACGAATCGGTACACAAGACTACACGGCCCGCCTGATGGTAAGCGGTTACCGTAGCAATATGGATGCTTGCAACACTCACGCATCACCGACGCTTCCCCCTCCCCAATGAGCTCAGGCGAACTTACGCGCAGGAACACAACATAAAGTTATTTGGCTGCGGTATTCTGTAACGTGGAGGTACATTCTCAGTCTAACTGCTCTTTGATCGAATAAACGATATGCTCTGCCTCTCTTAAAATATAATCGGCAACATTATAAACTGGAAGATAATACAATAATCCTCATTGTTATCTCTCCACAGGTTCAAAGATCAGCCAAAGCATAAACTACCAAAGTTACCTAAACATAAAACTATAATAAGCCCTCCAGATGATTACATAGAGTGTATAATAAGAGAAGTAGCTGTTACTGGTCATCATGTTGGTGGTACATGCGCTGCCGGGAAAGTGGTCGATGATCATTTAAGGTTTTTTTTTTTATTGTTTTATTGTTTATAGGCCTGTGTTTGACCGCCATCTCACCATGGTAAGTGATGATGCGGCCGAAGGTGGTAAGCACACAAAGCCTAGAAGGAACTGGCTCTCAAGTGCAGCTATCGGAACACACCGAAAGGTGCTTAGCGACAGATTTTCAACTTGAGGGTGGTAGCCAGCCAGGCGGGTACTACAAAGTACCCTACCACCGTGCTATGGTTTCCTCACGATGTTTTCCTTCACCGAAAGCTCAAGCTCATTGTAGGATTCGAACCCGGGACCTTCATCTCGGTATCCGACGTCACTACCACTGAGCTATCATCGCCTTAAAATAGTAGTAAAGGTTAGTAGCATAGTTATTACTAAATTGGTAATTTGGTTTAATTATAATTCATCAATGATGCATAGACCCTATAGGCGCAAGTCTCCCTTATCGAGGTATATAATAATGTTAAAACTCTAATCTGATGCTACTGTGAACCTTAGTCCTCTTACTTAATTATAATCCCACCAAAAACATTTTCATGTAAAATGTTGCCGCCAAGACATATGGCTCGTACTGTCAAAAAGTTATCAGATCTCATGTAGAGCCAAGCTTATAACTACATGCACTTACTCTATAAGCCCTAACTTCACAACCTCTACACACCGTAGTCAAAATTTGTGGCTTGGCCGTTTCGCTACCGTCACATGGGAGTAAGGTGAAAAATGTGTTCACTGTTCATTGCTTTTTTTGTTATTCAATAGTTCTTGTAGTATTGAAACGGCCAAGCCACAAATTTTGACTACGGTGTGTAGAGGTTGTGAAGTTAGGGCTTATAGAGTAAGTGCATGTAGTTATAAGCTTGGCTCTACATGAGATCTGATAACTTTTTGACAGTACGAGCCATATGTCTTGGCGGCAACATTTTACATGAAAATGTTTTTGGTGGGATTTCACTTCTTTTTTTTTTTTGTTTGAAATTTCCAAGTTTTATAATTTTTTTGTTGTTTGTGTACTAATACAAGCTTACATACCAAATTTCAGCTTTCTAGGACTTCAGGAAGTACCCTATGAGTTTTGATGATCATCAGTGAGTCAGTGACGAAATCGGGGTTTTTTAGATATCAATAAAATCTAAAGTATAATAGCTATGTTATTGAAACTTAATATACTTAATAAGTTCACTATTGACATCATGTTCCGAGAATTTTGTTTATCTGGTATAATCCAAACCCAAGTTATGAGGGTTCAAAAAAACGACGAAGCGCTTCGAGAAAAGGTAGGTAGTGCCCTTTCGCTTCGCTTGGCTGTCTTGGCGGGGGGCACTCCCGTGCCCCCAGATTCTTGTGCATTCTGTGCTACACTCAAACGCTCATAACTGCTTCTAAATGTCTTTTTTTTTTATACAACTCAGTCGGTAAACAAGCATACGGCCCGCCTGATGGTAAGCGGTTACCGTAGCCATATGGACGCTTGCAACACAAGAAGCATCGCTCACGCGTTACCGAACCTTTCCCCCTCCCCTATTAGCTCTGGCGACCTTACTCACGCGCAGGAACACAATTTTACACAACATAAAGTTATTTGGCTGCGGTATTCTGTAAGGTGGAGGTACTTCCCCAGTAGAGCTGCTCTATGCTAACGCTATGCTCTACCTCACTCAAAAAATGTCTATTTGAAAAAAAAATGTGTCTTCATTTCAGAGTGAAATCAGTAACAGGAATAAGAATAATGGACGCAAGTGTATTACCAACACCGATATCATTGTTTCCTAATTCAGTGTTAGTTGCAATGGCAGAAAGAACTGTGGATCTTATACAAAATGATACCCAATGACTTTTTTAATAAAGTTTTGAACATATTGGTTTTTATTTCAATTACCATCATGATATACAAGTTACCTGATTACATTGCTAATTATAAACCTTGATAAATGGTTTGTTACTCTTTGACATTGAAATTTGGCACATAGACAGAATACTTTTATTCCAAAAAAAAAACAATAGGTCCCAGTGAAAAGTATCGGAAAGGACAGCGATTTAAAGATGATGAAGCAGTCGTTGCTGCAGGCAGTTAGACGAAACGGCCAAGCCAGATATTTTTTGACTAAGGTGTAGAGTGCGAGCCATATGGTCCGCTTTGTCAACATTTTACATGAAAATGTTTTTGGTGGGATAAAAGTTACTCGAGGTTGGTAAAGTTGGTTTAGTACTGGGAGGATTTATAATATGGTAAATGTGTGTGGTATGGTACATGCTTAGGTTTACCACCGTCTTCGGTTATGACGTTCCGATCGATGTTGGTGTCACCTTTTGGCAGTTGAAAGAGAAAATTCTTCAGTAGGAATACTAAATTGAAGAACTTGTTCATACCCTGTAAAATAAGTATTTAAATTATTACAAAATAAAGCACCTGTCCGGTTGACTTATAGTACCGCCTATAGACCTGGCATCAATATGATGGATTCGCCAAGCACCAGCGTAAATCAATATACCGCCCACGCCGTGACAGGAGTCACTGGAGATGCTTCGGTAAGCCGAAGCTCGCCATCGACAAAAGGTTGCTTGCCTATCAGTTTTCTAATAGTATACAGGAATTATTAAACTTAATTCCACCGTCAATGTTGTTGACATACCAAACATATATACCGTCTTATTACGAAAGATGGTTTTAGCCATATTTAAGAGAAAGCCAGCCTAAACCTGGGTATTTTAAGAAAATTTATATTACGAAAGAAGGTTTAAGGACTTCAACCACTAAGCCTGGCAGCCACGTAGTTTATCTAAGGTGACAGATAGTTGACATGCATATGACAGACTCGTTCGAAGTTATTTTATTGAATTTCTTGTTTTCAATTCTATTTCGTATTAATTTGCTACTGAAATGGACTTCCTCGGCGATATGGATTTTGACATCGGATATTCTGGAGTCAGTGGGAACTTCTTGAGAACCGACCCGGCAACCAATTCGTTGCATGATTATGGATTTCGGTTCCAATCAATACAAGTTCACTAAACCATTTTTGCTGCTTGAATTGTCGAGCTAGAGAAAGATCGTCTTCCGCAGGACAAGTTGCTTGTGCTTTACGCAGTACGCTGTTGGGCTCCAAAAAGAGGTCAGTTCCCATAGTTGAACAAACAATCTTAAGTAAATATCATAGTAGTAATATATATAACTAGCTTTTCGCCTGCGGCTTCACCCGCGCCCCCTTCTTTACCCCTTACTTACCCTACCTTACCATACCCTACCCTATAAAAGTATCCCACCAGTTTTCAGCCAAATTGGTTCAGCCGTTCTTGAGTTATAAATAGTGTAACTAACACGACTTTCTTTTATATACTTATAGATATATATTTTGATTTCAGATACAAGATTATACAGCTGACCTACATGGTGTTTCTCAGCCCAGCATTATTAAAATATTATCCTTGCAATTAATTAGTACATCCTTCCTAAAGAAGAAAGCAACCAAATGCAAGGCTCCTCATAACACTGTCAGTGGAAATAAAAGAATGTGATATTATAATCAAAACAATTTATTATAATAAATTATTTATCTGTATATTTTTAAATTTTCCTTTCATCAATTATACATTGAGCTATTATTACTACGTATATAGAAAAGCTATCATAAGCAAAGGTGATGTCCCATTTTTTAGAGTCAACTAAAGTTCTCTTTAGCGCTCAAACAAATTAGTCGTCTAAGCAGACAGTAGAAACGCGTAGCGCTATCAGAACGCTTTAAGGAGTATACTGTGTAGTACTGTGCTCCTCGACACTCTTTCACCATCCGTGTCCAGCTGCCTTCATCACATAGGTGATCGGGCTATGTGTCCTGCTCACTTCCATTTTATTTTATTTACGAGTTCAATAGCGTCACATGAAATCTTAATCATATTAAAATGTTTGATTGCAAATCCGTTCACAATGTGCTGAGAGCCTCGGCAAGGTACCTTTGCGATTATTGTCTGTGAACTTCTGTGAATGATTGAGAAATTATATTTAATTCCTATTTAGTATTATTATATTGTATTTTAATACAGGAATAACATATTTTTTTATTCGCTTTTACGAAGTAAATAAATCATAATCAATGACATAATATTTTTTATATAATTTTTTTTAAACACCATAGACATCATGGACAGTTTCGTTATAAGCAAACGTTAGGTCTATTTTTATGAAACGTAATGTAATTTTTAATAACGCTCTTTTCATCAAAAATATCTAAATTAAATCAGTATAATGTTTTATTTATCCATCCTATATCTAAAATATTTCGTAATAAAATATGAATGAAACGAAACATTTCCGTTCTCATTATAAAAAAAGGTGTTATACCTGACATGAGACTAGAGCTAACAATACCAGGTCAATATCTTAGCCTCTGGGTCTAAATTGACTTTATTACAAAAACATTTTTTTCCGTAGTCTAGTGAAACTGCCTGTCATTAGAGGTGTGTAACTCAGCTCTGAACCAGCTCAATGAATCAGATCATACGGGTTTGAGCCGTTGAGCTACAGCTCAACAACAAAATGACTAGCTCACGGCTCAATCCAACTCCTATTGTATCTCCGACTCCCTCCATAGATTATTCTTGTGATTCGAATCTACGAATTATTATTTCGTTCTAAAACATATAAATAATAATTAATTCAATAAATAAATATGTAACATATATAGATAATATAAAAAAAGACAAATAATTCCAACTCTGAAGTATGAAAAGAGCCGCTCGGCAGAGTCGAACGAATCGCGGCAGCTCAACCGGCTCATTTCGGTGCCCGGTACGTAGTGAGCGTGCGCGCGTATCGTGGACTATAGGTACAAATTGAGCTGATCTGCGAGCTGAGTCATTGAACCAGCTCACACACCTGAGCCGTGAGCTGTGATGCAGCTCGCGTATTTTTGATGAGTTACACACCTCTACCTGTCATAGACAAAATAGTGGACATGAATATGTTTCGTTTCATTCAGAGTTCTTACGAACGTTATAAATTAAAATAAAATATTATTATTTTAGAAATAAAGATATTATTATTACAAGTCTATAGCTAGGTATGAGCCGAATAAATTAGTATTAAGTCATTAAATCATCAAACGATAACATAGACTATTCCTGAGATACAGGCGGTATAAACAGAAACACGCAACTATCACTTTCTTTTTTTATCTTATGGAGTAATCGTATTAAAATTATCGAGACAGATATAAGTATAAAGTTTGCGTTTTGAAACTCCTATGAAAATCCATATTCTATGACTATATCTTATACTTCTCGGTCTAATCAGATACACTATTTCAGACTGACTAAAAATTATTGTCATAACAGAAAGTTCACAAGAATATAGATAATTATAAGCTCGAGGAAATTTTCTGTATTATATTTTGAACATATTTGTAGTAAATATGAAAAGTAATTAAGAGTAGAAGAACATTTGAGGTACCTAGGCGCCAGCAAGTTGTGATAGGATTTGCAATCAAACATTTTATAACAATACTACCCTACCCTGTAGTGCTATCCAAACCTACCCTACCCTATCTAAACCATCCAGGGAGTTAATTCTATTGTACGTGTGTATGTCACTGAACTCCTCCTAAACGGCTAGACCGATTTGAATGTTTTTTTTTGAAAGCATTTGGGGGACGCCCTGGATGGTTTAGATTCACAAATCAGCTCGGCAAATGACGCTGAAGTCGGTATCTTATCTGATGAAGGTTATATTATCGACTGCAGCGCCATCTACCGGGCTGATTTGATTTGGTTCCAAAGATGATCATCTTGGGGGCTGTGGAAGACGATTTTTTACTAGATCGACAATTCTAGCAGCAATTCGTTGGTGAAATTGTATTGGAGCCGAAGTGCATCAGTATCCAACCAACTTGATTCGTTGCCAGTTTGATTCCATTGATTTTCGGATCATCCGTCGTCAGAATCCATATCGTCAAGCGAATCTAAGCCCATTGTAAAAGCAAATTTATCGAACTGAATCCAGAATAGCTTTTTCGATTACAAAAATCAAGAAGAAAACAACGAAATTACATCAAACATGTCTGTCATTTCACCATAAACTTTAAAAAAACTAGGGGGGTGCCTGGTTT